>JAVIWB010000146.1:0-137722 GCA_031893035.1 Dermolepida albohirtum | reverse complement strand
AAAAAATAACTAAATACCAGATGTACCGGAAAGTCATTACTAGTTTTTTCGTGAAAAAAACTACATAATTTTCAAGAAAATGGAAAAATTTATTTATTCAAAGTATTAGCCATTTGATTCTGCACATCTTGCTCATCTTTCAGGCAATTTATGGATGTCATCCCAAAAAAAACTGTTTGCTGGACGGGGCAAGGTCTGGAGAGTACGGCGTGTGCGATATTATGTCCCATCCAAGTGCTTTCACGCTTCCTTGACCGGTTCTTCTGAATGAGACGGCACGTTATCGTGCTTTAAAATCACTTTACCATGTTCTCGGGCACATTCTGGACGTTTTTCTATCAATGCGTGATTCAAATTGATAGTTTGTTGTCGGCAGCGATCAGTATTAACTGTTTCACCAAGTTTTAACAGCTCGTAATACACCACGTTACTCTGATTGATGTGGCCCATTTTCCCAACTATTAAATTTGACCCACTGCTCGTAATCGGTCGTCAATCGCTTCTTGGACCACATTGAACGCTTCTGCCAACTGTTTTTGAGTTTGGGTTAGGTCTTTATTAAATAACTCCTACAATTTCGCCTCATCAAACTTCTTCGATCTAGGTAATGCTTTTTTTCAAAAATACTTCTATACCAAAACAAACGAAAAATACTTTGGTACCTTAGCAATACTAATATCAGCTTCATTGCTATGAAGCTGGTATTGGAGTCACATTCAGTAGATATATCTGAGGCTCCTATAGAACTACAAATGGAGTGATTTAAGTTAGGGGATGAGGGTATCCTGAAATGTCTTTTTGACGCTAAAAATGATTTGCACCAGGCCCCCTACTCACCTGATCTTGCCCCGTGCGACTTTCTTTTGTCTCCACGAATGAAGAGAGACATGAAAGGCTATCATTTTAGCCATGGAAGAGGTGAGGAAAAAACGACCCATCACGTCGCAGCCATACAGATAAACGAGTTCGAACAATATTTGCAACGATGGAATCATCAATTAGGCAAGTGTATAAGGTTAAATGGAAGGTACATATATTGAAGGAATTAAGGTTGTTTTGAAGGTAATTTTGATGGAGCCTGTGGTTGATTCACTTGATCACTGAAGGTTGATATATAACCCCTTGCCACATTAATTTTCGTATTCTGTATACGTATTTCGACAACTAAGTTGTCATCATCAGCAGATAATGAAAAAGTGTCGGACCTGGAAAACTACGGCAAAAAATACCCGTACGAAAACAAACTCCGTACGCGATTTGTATGGAGTTTGTTTTCGTACGGGTATTTTTCGCCGTAGTTTTCCAGGTGCAACACTTTTTAAGGGGTTATATATCAACCTTCAGTGATTAAGGTTGTTTTGTAAAAAAAAAAATAAAATACAGATTTTTTATAGAGAAAGTCCGGTTATTTTTGGCCACCCCCTCGTATATTACTGCTATTATTTTGTAACCATTAATTATAAGTTTAACCATTGCTCAAAAATATTAACTATACAGAGGACGCAGTATACTTTTAATAATACACTCTTTTGAGAAGATAGTCATTTTCAAAAATTGAATTTGATGGAGCCTGTGGTTGATTAACTTAATCACTAAGGTTGATATATACAAACTCCGTACGTTGTTATCATCAGCAGATCTGCACGGCTGTAAAAACAAACTCCGTACGCGATCTGCACGGCTAAGAACCAAGATGTACACTACAGGTGTTTTTCGCCGTGTTTTACCAGGTGCGACACTTTGCAATTGTCTGCTAATGATGACAACTTAGTTGTCGAAATGCGTATACAGAATTACAAAACTTAATGTGGAAAGGGGTTATAATCAACCTTAGTGATTAAAAAGAAAAAAATATTTTCAAAAATATTGTAATAGTTTCACGACTACATGGATTACCTTATAATTTTTTTAATGCTGCTATTATGTTATCCACTATTGCATATTCATATATATATATATATATATATATATATGTATATATATAAAGTGGGGATATTTAGATAACATGTTCGGAGGGCGAGTGAAGCTGATACGGATGTCTCCGACGTATATTTGGCGTTGCGATGAAAAAGCTCGTGAGATATACGAAAGGCATAAAATAAATACCACAATACTGTACGAATAAAGAGTAATCGGCAATATATTTTATGTTATTATTGTTAAACACTTGCCTACGAGAGAAGTACTAACAATCTGCAGTCCCTCAACTTGAACATCTGCAACATAGCATCAGCCTCCAGAGTTTTCTCGTTAAATGATGTTCGCCGCGTTATAAAAATGTTCTTGTGTAGAGAGAACGATCGCTCGGTGTCTACTGATGTAAAATTTGCCTTGTTAAAATGATCTTTGAACTAAGTGAACGCATCTGTGGAGGAAGTATGACTGTAAATGTCTCCTAATGTAAAAATCTGAATTTTTTCGTAATACACTATGAAACTTTTCTAATGCACGAGTGCTTATCTCGTCATTTAAAATATACGTGTCTAGCACTGTTTGCACTTCATCCACTACTTTTATTTGATACACTAATGTTAATGAAGTATTTTGCAAGGTTTTTATGGTATTTGACAGTACAGTGTAATTCGTTTGAATTGTTTGTAAATCCGTGCGAACGCCAGCACTTTTCTTTGACGAGCTACTGATTCTTTTGGGGATTTTATCGTATGAACATTTTTTGAATGATAGGAAATTATAATTCTTACCACGTGCCTCTGCGTGTAAGAATTGGTCGGGGTGATTTTCGTATGTTAGGACAATGTTTGTGAAATTCGCGTATTCGTTTCGGGGAATTCAGAAAAACTTTTTTGGTGTTGGTGATTTTGATGGAGCCTGTGGTTGGTAAACTTAATCACTAAAGATTGGTATATAACCCCTTTCCACATTCATTTTCGTAATTCTGTATACGTATTTCGACAACTAAGTTGTCATCATCAGCAGATAATTAAGCAGTGTCGCACCTGGGGAACTACGGCACTCGATGCCTCGAGAAATGTGCAAATTCAATTCTTGAAGGAGGGCAGGACAATCGACGTCATTATGTATAAGTTTATATAAAAATATTAAACCAATAGAAATGCGCCTATCTTCTAGTGAGGTGACATCAAACCGTTGCAGCGGTTCCAACTGGTCAATACCCTGTACTGGATAAAAGCCATCAACTCGAAAGGAGAGATATTAACTGTCGTTGCACAGCTTCCAAAATGTTCTTGTGGACATGATAGTAGGGATACCATACCAAAATCGCATATTCAAGTTTCGATCTAACGAACGAAAAATACAGAGACTTCATTGTTTCTATAGAAGTAGAAGCTCTGCAATTGCGTATAACAAAACCCAATGACTTTTTCGATGTGGTTGACAAACGTGAGTTTCTCATCAAATAAAACGCCAAGATCTTTGACTAGATTAGTGCTTGTTAGTGAAGGAGCATGCAATGAATAGTCGTACCTAATTGGGTTGAGCTTCCTTGTGTATGTCATAATACTACATTTAGATAAATTCAACTGTAAACAGTTACTCTCGCAGTTGAATTTGATGGAGCCTGTGGTTGGTTAACTTAATCACTAAGGTTGATATATAACCAACAGTGTACAGTGCGACACTTTGCAATTATCTGCTGATGATGACAACTTAGTTGTCAAAATGCGTATACAGAATTACAAAAGTTAATGTGGAAAGGGGTTATATATCAACCTTAGTGATTAAGTTACTCTCGCACCAATCATTAATTATATTTAGTTGATTTTGCAGGAAGACACAATCATTCATAGTTTGGATTGAGGTAAAAATTTTTACGCACATCATACTAACGACTTGAATGTATTTGGAATGTTTTTCAATTCGAACAATTTAAGCATTTACATACATTTATTACACTAGACACTCAAATGAGCTAAACTGCCATAGAGGAAAATTCTGACGTGAGAGGGAAAAGTGGGTTTGATATTTGAAATCACCGCGCCAAAATTTGTTAAGAACAGGTGTCAGCTTGCAATCAGCAGACAAAAATTTATCCGTAGGCCTTCGTAATTAGCGGATATGTTCTCCGAATAAACACGTGATCTCACACGTTAGTACGTTTCTCCAATATATCTGTTGACAGTCACGTATGTATACCGAAATGAAATAACCAGACGCGATATAATTATCTTCTATTTTTGAGACACATGACTGTAATAAGTGTACGTGAAATGAATCCGAGCCATCCAAACTGCGGATACAAAACGACCTATTCGAAGATGACATACATACATCTCGAGAATCCAGACTTCTGAGACGATTTATGATCCGTATATATTGGTATACTTGGTTTTCCTCGTTAGATTTATACATTTTTGTCCACATCTAAATATAAAAATCCCTTTCTTTTTCTAGTTGTCGGGCTAGAGAATTAGTGTAGGGATGAATATTCGTCATTTTACCGCATTTCAAAGTTGGTTTTAAAGTTTTCGAATCTTCCGACAAGATCTAAATTTAATCCAAACTTCTCCGGCGGCTATTTTCTATGTGGACGATGTTTCAAAACTTTCAAAAAGTTTTCTCATTCCGTTTAGTTTTCGTGCTTATTTATAGTTCTACGTACATATATTATATGCCCGTCACGAGTGACGTTCTGATAAGCGCATACTGCATGTCAGTGTAGAACGACGTATTCTTATCCTACAAAAAAATTGCTTGCTGCTTTCAGATGAATAGGAGTATCATGGTTAGACTTGGGATGTTTTTCCTGCGAGCCAGGACTATAACAAGGCGTGCGTACGGACAAATAAGCGACCTTGCGATGCATGCGTTATTTATAACGCTTACCTTTTGATTTATAAATAACACACATTATTCACAGATGTTGTTGCATGGCCCAAATTGGATAAGACTGATAAAATGTCTGCAGCATGATCTAAGTTTCCACATTTGTCTCGGACAGCAACAAACGCCATGTTGAAAAGGTGTTCTTATATTTAGGAAATGACCAATCGACATCTACGGATGTAATACAAGCATAAATGAAATAATCTTTAGAAATAAATAACGGATCTATACACGTACCATTACAAATTTGTCTGAAAGTGGTAAAATCGAAATTTTTGTTTATAACATCCTCGAACTTTTCTACAAAATGCGTATTTTTTATGTCACTTGCGGTGAGTGTACATCGTTCACAATTTGCATTGACTCTACTAACTACAACCCAGTCTTCTGAAATTTTTCTATCGAGTCAAATAAACCTTTATAATCGTTATAATTTTGTTTTGAATTGGTGTCGACTATTGTTTTCTGATTACTGCAGCTTCGTTAGGTTCGAAACGTAGAATCACAGATTTTATTTGTTGAAAATTCTCGCAAAATAAAAGCCGCTTTCAGCCATTTTCCCCAAGGTGCGAGAACTAGTGGCTCAGGAATACCAACACATCGACTGTGGAATTCTCGAATTTGTGTGGGAGATTTCAAAAACACTCTTTGTGTGTTATAGAATAGTTCGAGAGCGTTATAAATAGAGATTTGGATTTTACCAGATTAAGAACAATTTTGTGATGGTGGTGTTTAGATCTGTTATCTATTTCTAAAGATTATTTTAATTACTTTTAATTACTATTTCAATCGTATATTTCAAGCGGTCATTTTCTAAATATAAGAATATCCCTTCGGCACCACATACGTTGCTCTCCGAGGCAAATGGAGAAACATACGTCATGCTGTAGACATTTTGTCAGTCTTATCCAGTTTTATCCATTTTGCGCTACGCAAACAGTTGTGAATAATTTAAGTATTATTTACAAAACAAAACATAAGTATGTATTGCAAGGTCGCCCATTTCTTCGTACACCCGCCTTGTAACGATCCTGAACTCTAAACTATAGAAATTAATAAACTTTAAAAATGTAATAATTTATTAAATAACCAAGTAGATAGAATAATTCTCTACTTTTAAGCTTGCTTCCTTGTAATCCCATAGCACCCCCACCCTGAAAAAAAATTTTAGTGACTAGAATATATTTCGTTTGTGTTATAATGGGTGTTTTCCAAGTTGCATGAGAACTATCGATATCGATAACTATGGTTTGACAGCTGATAATGTTAAACTGTGTTGACATTTCTGTTCAGTAAGGTTTGGCAAGTCATCATGAATCGTTTAACGCCAGAACAACGCTTCCAAATTGTGGAAATTTACTTTGAAAAAAAGTAAATCTGTTCGCGAAGTTCATAGAGCACTTCGCCCATTTTACGATCAACATAATCGGCCTAATGAGCAAGCAATTCGTGCAGTTATTGATAGTTTTCGCACTAATTTTACTCTTCGCGATTCAAAACCATCAACAAGAAAAAGAAATTTGCGTACCGAAAAGAATATTGCTGCTGTAGCGAGAAGTATTGAAGAAGAAAACGCCGAAAAGTCGATTCGTTGTCGTTCTCAACTTGTTGGTCTTTGTCTTTCGACTACGTGGAAAATTTTACGTAAGAATCTTGACTTACGTGCCTATAAAATACAGCTCGTGCAAGAATTGAAGCCAAACAACCATCGTTTGCGTCGCATTTTGCTGATTGGGCTCATTTGAAACCGGGCGAAGATGAGCATTTTTATCAAAGAATTGTGTTTAGTGATGAATCTCATTTCTGGCTAAATGGCTACGTCAATAAGCAAAATTGGCGTATTTGGAGCGAAGACAATCCTCAAGCCGTTAACGAATCATCAGTACATCCATTAAAATTGACTGTTTGGTGCGGTTTACACGCTGACGGCATCATCGGTCCTTATTTTTTTTGAAATGAGGGAGAAGCTGCCGTTATGGTGAATGGCGAATGCTATCGAGCCAAGCTGACTGAATTTTTGTTTCCAAAAATTAATCAATTAAACATCGACGACATTTGGTTCCAACAAGACTGCGCAATTTGCCATACAGTGCGCTTAACAATCGATTTATTGCAAAATCAATTTAGTGACAACTTTATTTCCAGAAGTGGTCCTGTTCATTGGCCCCCTCGTTCGTGCGATTTAACGCCTTTGGATTACTTTTATGGGGCTATGTTAAGTCATTGCTTTATGCCGACAGACCAACAACCCTTGAAACATTGGAAGCCAATATTCAAGCCACCATTGACGCCATACGGCCAAATTTATTGGAAAAAGTAGTCAAAAATTGAACTGATCGAATGGACCATGTAAGTCGTGGCCGCGGTGGACATATGCCGGAAATCATATTTAAAAAATAAATGCCATGAAATTATCTATCAGATTATGATAAAAAAAATTTAATTCCAACAATATTTCTGTCTCATTTAAAGTTCTCAAGCTCTTAAAAAAAACCCGTTATTTACCTCTTAGTCTGAAGAAAAAACTGTTACCATTTTTAAATAAATAAATTTGAATTTTTGTATTTAATTCAAAATATACACATTGCATTGCTAATGTTCATATTTATTTTTTAATTCACTTTATTATTACACGCAAATGTGATTATTTTATTTAAAAATCTCAGTAAGATATCTATTCATCTTTTCCCAAAATACGAACGCATTCGTTTCGGTATTGTCCCAAAATACTCTGAAACTTTCTATGCCACATTCAGCATTACCGTCTAAATAAGTTAGTTCACGTTTACTACTTTGCGCACATACAATGGGCATGGAACTCATCACAGTAAACTACGATGTGGTATTACATAATGCGCAGAGGACTTCCTATTTGAAGCATATCTCCTGAAATGTTTCAAACTAATGCACAAATGATTTGATGTCAGAACCGAGATAGCGTCTAGGGATAATTAAACTTATGCGGCAAATAATGCCTGCTACTTTATTAAAAATTCGCGTGTGTGTGTATAACATATTGTTGCGATATGTATTATGCAGATATTACTTATCCTCTTGCTTGTCGAGGACGTATCTGTAAAATTTAGTAATAATACCTATCTGATGAGATAGATATTCTCGCGCAGCAAAATATTTAATTAAGATTGAGATTCTTCTATGAAATTCTTTTGTAAAGTTTTTAAAGAGCTAAGCTGGGGTTCCTTGGAATGAACCAGGCTTAGCATCCAGCTAACACAACATTCAGATAAATTTCAACATTTCGCATTATTAATAAATGACGACATTTAATTAAACACAGTCTGTCGCAGAGAAGACAGAACTTTTGAAAATAGTAATTCTTAGTCGGTAAGGTAGATCTTTCACCAATATTATGTCAAAATATCGTGACATTTGCATCATTAGAAACAGAGAAATTGCGCATAAAGTAACATTGTGTATTTGGCATTTGTCGAAAAATGAATTTTGAAGAAAGAGCAAATTTCAAGTTCTGTTTTAAACTCGGTAAATCATAAAATTGTTTTTAATTTGATGAAACAAGTGTATGGTGATGCATGTTTATCAAAAACGAGTGTGTTTGAGTGGTATAAACGATTTAAAGACGGCCATACGGACATAAATGACGACGAACATCCTGGTGCAAAAAAATCTGTGGTTACGAACTTGTTCGTGAGTTTAACAGAAATGAGCAGAAATCCTCATTACGTAGGAATGGAATTAAATATTTGCAAAGATTCAATTTATTGCATTTTGATACAGAATTTGGGCTGAGAAAGATTTGTGTCAGGTTTGTACCACACAAGCCAACTGAATTCAACATTGTACGCACTTGATTAAAGATTCAAAAAAAGGATGAAAACTTAAGGTATTCTGTTGTAACTGGCGATGAGACGCGGTGTTTTCAATACGATCCAGAGACCCAGCGTCAAAGCTCTGAATGGAAGCATCCAGGCGAAGAAAGACTGAAAAAAAAGCCGTTTGGAGAGCTGAGAAGGGAAGACAATGTTGATTTATTTTTATTTTTCGAAAGGCATAGTGCACAAAGAGTTTGTACCAACTTGTTAAACACTAAATGCTGTATATTATCTTGATGTTATGAAGCGTCTTTTGCCGCGTATTCGTCGTGTGCGCCCTCAATATTGTGAATATGTTTGATAATGCACCATCTCATCGCTCGACGCTTATCACTGATTTTTTAATTACAAATGGCATTTCAACCATCAACCACCGTATTCACTGGATTTGGCCTCCTGTGATTTCTACCTATTCTCCAAACTACATTTGCCGGTGAAAGAAGAGCGTTATACCAACGTCGAAGCCATTAAAAAGGCGTCGACAGAGATCTTGAAGGACATCTCTAAAGATGAACTAAAAAATTCATTCGACATGTTAGTTGACATCTACTTTCAAATGAATTTTACCAAAATAGTAAGTTTTTGTTTTCATTTTATAAAAGTTTAGTTTTCTCTGCGACAGAATGTATATATATAACATATGGTTACGTAAATATAATATGTGTTTTTAAATTAAATTTATCTAAGCTGCAAATTAACTCGCAACACCGAAAAATTTGAATCCATCATTTCAAAATTATATAACGGGTAGGCCATTTAAAAGTTTAAATTTAAAAATGTAATAAAACAAAAACGGTCCGAAATTTTGCCAAATTTATTTTTTTGTTGTGAAGTACAATTGTTCCGGTTCGAGATGGAATATTATTTCATTCATATGGCTGCCGCGGCTGGCCTCACAGTACCCCATTCGATCAGACCAATTTTCGAGCACTTTTTCGAGTGTATGAGATCGTATCTCGGCAATGGCATCAAAAATGTTGGCCTTCAAATGCTCAATTGTCTCTAGTTTGTCGGCATAACGCTTGTATTTAACGGCGCCCCACAGAAAATAGTCCAACGGTGTCAAATCGCAGCTTCTTGGCGGCCAATTTCGGCTAATTAAACGGCCATCAAACGTTTGACGCAATAAATCAATTGTGGCATGAGATGTGTGGCAAGTTGCACCATCCTGTTGACACCAAACATCATTCACATCAATACCATGAAGAGCGGGCGCAAAATATCGGTTATCATGGTGCGATAGATGTTTCCATTGACCGTAATGGTTGCGCCGTCCTCATTTTCAAAGAAATATGGGCCAATGATGCCTCCGCTCCACAAGCCGCGCGAAACAGTCACTCGTAAGGGGTGCATTGGCTTCTGTAAGACCACGTGTGTGTTTTCTGAACCCCAAATACGGCAATTTTGCTTGTTAACGTACCCACCAAGATGAAAATGAGCTTCATTCGAAAAGATGATTTTTTTGGCAAAATCGACATCATCCTGCAGTTTCTCGTTGGCCCATCTAGCGAAGCGAAAACGAAGCGGATGGTCATGCGGCTTCAATTCTTGAACCAATTAAACTTCGTAAGGCGTCATACCGAGATTTTTTCGCAAAATTGGACATAAACTGGTGCGTGAAATGCTCAATTCTTGAGAACGATGACGAGTTGATGTTGATGGATTCTCACGCGCACTCTCAGCCACAGCTTCGATATTTTCGGGTGTACGCACTGTAAGAGCACGCTCACGTCTTGGCACATCAACAATGAAACCAGCTTCATGAGCTTTAGCAATAATCTTGCGTATACCGGGCACCGTCGGTCCTTCTCTGCGACCAAATTTTGTACGATATTTTCGTGCAATTTCCGACCAGTTGTCTTTGTTTTAGGAAATAAATTTCCAATAAATCCCAACGTTGCTCAAGCGTAAATCGATTCATTTCGTTCAGTGGAGATAATATACTGAATTTTGTGACAGAATAGAATGACATAAGTATTGCCAGATTCGAAATAACCTGTGGTTCAAATTAGATAGATGGCCCACCCGGTATTTTATGGAAATAAAAGAAATAAGGAATTAGAAAACATAAATTAATAATTTATAATTAATTTAATTCACTAGCCGCTAATAAGATTAAGAAGAAAAGATATAATAATAATAATAATAATAATAATAATAATAATAATAATAATAATAATAATAATAATAATAATAATCTTTATTATCCAACAGCAAATTGCTTATTACAGGATAATCTTATCAGTAAATATGAAAGGTTAACTAAAAATTATAATCATATATAAAATGAAAATTAATGTAACATAAAGAAAATAGATATAATATTTATTTATATCATATATGTGCATATACTCACATACATAAACCTAAATATATAAGTTTACGGAAACTGAGGAGAAAGAAAATCAACAAGTCGGGCTCCAAAAAAAGAAAAAAAAGAGAAGAAAAAGAAAAAAAAAAAGAAGAAAGTAACATAATTGGTATTCTAGGAAAAAAACATCTCACAAAGAATGTGGCGAAGCTGACATAGACCAACATTACACATATCAATCTCAGAGCAGTATAAATTAACACAACGACTCATTGAATGAAGAGGAGAACAAGACTGATGGCGAGTTCTAGGAAACGGAAGATAAAACATATGTTTAGCCCTAGTATGAATTGTTGGTACATAGAAACTCAATCGACCCAATAAGTCAGAATCAACAATTAGACCATTTACAATTTTAAAAACAAATATTATAAGGGATATTATTCTACGATTATAGAGCGACATACAGTCGAACCGACGCAAGAGTTCATCGTAGGAGTAATTATGAGATAAATATATTTCAAAATTGCGGAAGTACAAGACCTTCAAGAATTTTTTTTGGACACTCTCCAAGCAGTCAATGTATCTGAAGTACATTGGATTCCAGACAACTGAGCAATATTCCAGCCTACTGCGAATGAAAGCGTTGTAGAAGCTGGTCAAGGCAGAATTGGGAAGCTGGCGAGTATTAAGTAAGAAAACCCAACAAGCCGGACGCATCTTTACAGATGTTTAAAACATGGATGTTAAAATTCAACTTAGAATCAAACCACACGCCAAGGTCCCTATTTAAAAAGCAACGCTCTAGCGGTATTGTGTCAATGCTGTATCCAAACTCAACCACAGATTGAACTCTTGCAAATGTCATAGTCCTACATTTAGCAACATTGAGTTTGAGTCCATTCGACAAACTCCAGAGATGAAGCAACTCCAAATCCCTCTGCAAGGCGGAACAATCATCATATGTACGTATAACCTTCAAAAGGAGTTACGGAAAGTTGTAACAAAGTATGTTTTATAAATTAACACCCAACGAAAACGAACAAAATAAAGAACACGCAAAATAAATGTCTTTTTATCAACACTTAAAACGCAAATAAATATATTGAAGGTTTTCTTAATAACACGCGAAAAATGTATTTCTCTGCCAACAATTTTTTTTATGTATTCTTTATATTTTATTTTTCATATGATATTAAAATATTAACATAGAAAAGCCTATGGTTAATCTTAAAAAAAGCACTGTATACCATTATATGGCATGTCATTGACCCTACAATTAAAACCTTTATTTATCGGACGCAAAGAAACATTCTCTGTTTGCTGATACCAATCCGGATTAGAGTTGATATTTACTCCGATTAACAAAGCTGTTTTTAACGTTCCTTCCTTTCTGTGCTAAATCGTTTTCATCAATTTGATCCAATATTCGAAACGGGTCAAAGTTAGATTATACAAAGCGCTGACATCTGTTTCAACATTTGTTAAATTTAACTACAAATGCCTTCCGTCAACGTCTCTCTCTTCATTCATTCATTAATCTTCAATTATTTAATTTATTGTAATACATTTAAAACTATTAAAAGTTGATTGAAGAGACCCATATTGCATCTCTTTTAAGCGTATCGAATTGTATAAATATATTCTGCATATATTATATTTGCTTTGCTTTTTTCATTTTTGACTACGTGTAATATATTTTCTGTTTCTTTTAGATGAATATTTCCTCTAAATAATGCGTGTGCAACTTAATTCGGTTACTTTTTTTGTAAAAAAAATGCCTTTATTTTATAATCAAAATGAATGAACATATTATTCAATGTATTGTCCATCGGAAGCTACAACTTTTCCCCATCTTTCGGGCAATTAATAGATTCCTTCCCAAAAGAATCGTTCATTCTTTGAGGCTAAGAACGAACTAAGCCAATTTTTGATTCCTTCAACTGGAGTGAAGCGTATTCCAATAAGGGAATTCTGCATCGATCGAAATAAATAGTAGTCAGAAGGATGAGGTAAAACTTCCCAGCCGCTGTTTTCCAAAAAACTGGTCTTGCAACATGAGGCTGAACGTTGTCATGATGGAATATTATGGACTCATGTCTGGTCGCATATTCTGGTCGTTTTTCGGCGATTGCTATCTTCTAACGAATTAATTGTTGTCTGTACAGCTCACCCGTAATAGAATCACCAGGTTTTAACAGCTCATAATGGATAACACCCGTCGAATCCCAACAAATAGACAGCATTACCTTGGCACCATGAATATTTGGCTTCGCCGTTGATGTCGATGCCTGGCCAGGCGTTACATAAGATTTTTTTCGTTTTGAATTATCGTAATGAATCCATTTTTCATCACCAGTAATGAATTGATGCAAAAACGACTTCTTTTTATGGCGTTCAAGCAGCATTTGAGACATGCGAAATCTTCTTTCAACGTCTCTTGGCTTCAATTCGTGTGGCACCCAATTTTCTTACTTTTGGATGAATCGCAATGCTTTTAAACGTTTTAAAATGGCTTGGTGAGTTACGTTTTTGCAAGTTCTTCTTGCACTTGACATGAATCTTCATCCAGTAATGTCTCCAGTTCCTCGTCTTCAAACTTTTTTGGTTGACCTGGACGCGGCCTGTCTTCAAGGCTGAAATCACCGCTTTTAAAGCGTCGATACCATTCACAACATGATTTTTTTGTTGGAGCAGATTCACCATACACTTCTGCAAGCAATCGTTGAGCTTTAGCTGCACTTTTCTTCCAATTAAAGCAGAAAATTAAAACTTCCTGCAAATGTTGTTTCTTTAACACAAATGCAGACATTTTCAATGAGCTCAAAAATAATATTGTTGTACAAAATTCAAAACAATGTAACTAAATATGGTTGATAGATGTCAAACCCTTCCAACAAAAAAAAACAGCTGTCATACTCAATTATATATAACAACTAACGACCTCCATTGAAAAGTAATCGAATTAAGTTGCACACCCATTATATAAATATAATTAAATTTCTGACCCTATCCAGCACAAGATATTCAAACCAGAATAACGTACCGGTAGCATCGCAAAGAATCATTTCGGATCGCGTTATTTATCACTAAATAATGATAAAGAGAATCAACTAGATTTGGCTTGTTTATAATTTAAACAGACATCCCTTACAGCAACACGTTCGACAATAGATTTCCTTCGTATTGCTTTCGCATTACTTATCGGTGCTTTTATTCCAGACGCAAGAGACTTTATCCCCGAGGTGTTAAATAAAATGATTGCAGCGAATCTGTAAAATGATATTTTAAAATCGTCTCACGTCTTTCATATAATTGTAAAACTCGAACTGAATTTATAATCGTAAAACCAGACACGCCATTTATATTTTAGTAATAATGACAGCAGACGAGATGTTCATTAACTTTATATTTTCATACAGTGTACTAGTAAATTCGATTTCAAGTTTTCGTTGTTTAAATTAGTATACATAGTTATATATTATAGTTTATATTTGTATGCAAAATTGAAGTCGAATTTTGGTACGAATTCGAGTATGTAGCTTGCAGATTCTTAAATTATTCTGGTCACATTGTAAAACGCTATCTGGATAAATCTTATAGATTTACTAATGTGATCAAAAAGTATCGAGATGCAAAGAATTTATTCTTCTTTCAACGTTCATCATCTTGAATGTATTGGTTGATCCATAAGTTCATGTTTTTAGTGAGTTCAAAATGTATTAATTTTTTAACAAACAAAAAACAGAACTACAATTCGTTCTTCATTTCGGAGGAGTAAAATGCAAAGCAGTACAATTTTTTGTAGTTAATTTTAACAGGGAAAAAAAACTTAATATAACGTCAATGAAAGCTAGTATATTCTGTTATGCTATCGTTGATTACAATCATAGCAATAAATTAAAAATTTCTACCTTGGTACAGGACCCGAATCTGTATCTACCGTTTGCTAGAAAGCTGCCTTACCAATTAGGCCGCCAGGAAGTACAGTTTCCAGTCAAGCCTTAAGTGATTTAAGGCTTGACTGCCTTAAATCACACTATGGAGATAGATCTAATAGTTATAACCCGCAGTCAGTGCTATCATGTTCATGTAGTGGTCATGGTCTATTTGAGTATGGATTTCGGTATCTGAAGCTGACTTACTTGCTTTAGCATCTCGAAGATTTAAATTTAAGATACACGGTAATTTTAATGGAGCCTGTGGTTGATTAATTTAATCACTAAAGGTTGATATATAACTCATTTTCACATTAATTTTCGTATTCTGTATACGTACTTTGACAACTAAGTTGTTGTATCATGTATTTTATTCAAAGTAGTCGCCTTCGGCTTCAATACAACTTTTTGCACGGTCAATTAACGTGTAGAATTCATTTATAAGTTCATCTTCAAGATCGCTGTCGACGCTTTTTTAATGGCTTCGATGTCAGCATAACGCTATCATTTCATCGGCAAATGTAGTTTCATGAACAAATAAAAATCACAGGGGACCAAATCGGGTGAATACGGTGAATGGTTGATGGTTAAAATGCCATTCGTAGTGAGGCGATGAGATGGTGCATTATCATGGCATTGAGGGCGCACACGAAGAATACGCGTCAAAAGACACTTCATAACACCAAGATAATATACAACATTGACTGTCTAACTAGTTGATACAAACTCTTTGTGCACTATGCCTTTGGAATCATAAAAACAAATCAACATAGTCTTCACTTTTGACTTCACTAAACGGCTTTTTCACAATAGAATACCTGAAGTTTGCGTCCTTTTTTGAGTCTTTAATCAAGTCTGTACAATGTTGAATTCAGTTAGTTTGTGTGCTACAAACCTTGCACAAATCTTTCTCAGTCCCAAATGCTGTGTCAAAATGCGATGAATTGAATCTTTGAAAATATTTAATTCCATTCCCACGTATCGCAATGAGGATTTCGGCTCATTTCTGATAAATTCACACAAACATTCGATGTTACTTTCCGTAACCGTAGATTTTTTGCACAAAGATGTTCATCGTTTACCTTTAAATCGTTTATACCACTCATAGACACTCGTACGTGATAAATACACAACACCATACACTCGTTTCATCAAATTAAACATTTCAGTAAACGATATACCGAGTTTAAGACAAAACTTGATATTTGCTTTTTGTTCAAAATTTATTTTTCGGCCAATGCCAAATACATGATGTTACTTTATGCGCAATTTCTCTGTTTCTAATGATGCAAATGTCATGATATTTTGACATGACATTGGTGAAAGATCTATCTTACCGACGCATACTTTTTTTAAATAGATGGCGCCACTAAGAATTATTATTTTAAAAAGTTCCGTATTGTGTGCGAAGGACTCTGTATAATAAATTAATTGCTTTTAATGTACCTTTCGTGTTATTGGGCTTCTGCCTGTTGGAAATAAAAATTATTCTTATTATTAATTTTAGTATTTTTATTACGTCCATTTACCATATGAATGGATTACATTGATCTGTTGGATAAATAAATGTTATTATTGCAATTGGTGTTCTTTTTAATTTTTGACATTACTTAACTCACACCATCATAACTCATTTTTTTAACCATAATATCCAATATATTTTTTTAACATGGCAAATATCCACACCGCATTCAGAGATATAAAGAACTCCTAATACAATAATTTAAAAACAAAGAAATCTTCGATCTCTTGTCTTAGATATTTACGTATCAGCAATTCTTTTATCTCCATTTGAGATGCCGAAGGATGTTTAGTAATATATAATTACCGATTGAAGCAACAAAAGAGTCGGTATCTCAAGTAAAACAACGTCTACTTTCCACTAAATTTAACAAACATTCAAACTATACGACAACCGTTATCCACATGTGCATTAAGAGGTCATTAAGTATAGTACCCTTTGGGATTCATCCAGTGATTCTAATTCCAAATCAAATCGACCGTTTGACTTAGGTTTAAGTCGCCATCAATCCTCTTTTTATTTACGATATACACATGTAGCACGCTCCTGATTTCCTCTCTTAATTATACTCTTTTAGTACAAGGGATTTTAATTTAACTGCACTTGTGTATATATACATGTACACGAACTGGATCGCGTCTTCCACCCAAAAGCAAGAAAACGACCATATAATGACGTAATATTTATATAATTGAAATAATCTTTGAAACTAAGTAAGGGATCTGTAACAAGTTTGTGCTAGGTAATTTTAACTGAGCCTGAGGTTGATTAACTAAATCACTTAAGGTTGAAATATAACCCCTTTCCAAATTAATTTTCGTATTCTGTATACGTATTTCGACAACTAAGTTGTCATCATCAACTGCGGCAAAACCCCGCACGAAACAAATTTCGTACACGATCTGTACCGTCGAGAGCCAAAACGCACACTGTATATTCGTTGCACATAATCTTAAAGAAATTGTGCTCTAGTCTTAAGCTGTTCTAAAAAACCCTCCCTTGTCTATTGCATAAGAGGTCAAAGAGCGATGAGTTATGGGTAGGGCCCATATCAGTATTCAACACACGGCCCTTATTCTTCAATATGTACATGCTTTCATATGTATCTAATTCGCGATTACCTATAATTAGTTACAAGTTAATTTAAGTCTTAGATATTAATTTATCTTGATCACACGTTAATAAATTCTACGAAGGTAGCCTTTTACATTTCGGGAATAGCAAACAAAATAATTTTTTTATGGCTCATCTTGGAATACCCACACAGTTGACTGTTGTTTACTGTCGGGCTTATACGAATAGATCCAAGATTCATCACCTGTGACGACATTATAAATATTCTTCGAAGCACCGCCATTGTATTTTTTATGCATTTCTTGGCACCAATCGACATGAGTCCTTTTTTGAGCGGTCGTCAAACCGTGTGGTACCCAACGTGCACATAGCTTCTTATCGGCCAAATGTTCATGCAGGATCTTATGCACGCTGGCTTTACTAATATCTAGAGATGCCTCGATCTCACGGTATGTCACATGATGGTGTTGCATTATAAATTAACACACTGCATTAATATTTTCCGACCCAACAACATTTGTGGGACGACTTTCATGAAATTCATCGTCCAAAGAGCGTCGTCTAAGTTTGAAGTCACTATATCAACGATATACTGTAGTTTTCGATGGTGCTTCATCACCACATAAAGAATTCAGCTCGTCGATGCATTCTTGTTGAGATAATCCACGCTGAAAGTTATGAAAAATAATTGTACGAAAATGTTCGCGAGTTAATTCCATTTTTTCGCTGACACAAAATCTTCAAGTTACTGTCAACAATAGAAATAGCGACCGGATAATAAAGCTGTCAGTCTTGTCAAAAATGACAAACTTCACGATGCAATCCTCAGCTCGGAGGCAACACTAACAGTGTTGCCAGTTCCCGAAATATAAACGGCTACCCTTATATCTTTTTTTTACACAGTCAAATCGAAATCCATTATCGAGAATTAGATACGTATGAAAGCATGTACATTTTAAAGAATAAAAGCTATGTGGTGAACAGTGACACTGGACCGACTCAAACGTCCCTTTTCTGTTTGCTTAATGTCAGAAAAAGAGGAACACTGTAATAAATCACATGCAGGTACTTATTGGTCGTGTCCGTGTTCCTTTTTCAATGTCATTCATCCTAGTTTAAGTAAAACAATTTTAAAAATCTTGTGAAACGAACATACAGTGTACATATTGGTTCTCAACGGTATAGATCGCGTACGGAATTTGTTTTCGTACAGGTACTTACTACAGGTACACTCGCCGTGGTTTACCAGGTGCGACACTTTGCAATTGTCCGCTGTTGATGACAACTTAGTTGTCGAAATGCGTGTACAGAATTACAAAAGTTAATGTGGAAAGGGGTTATACATCAACTTTAGTGATTAAGTTAAACAGCGTACAGGAAGTAACAAATACAATAACTCATATATTTATTTTTACACAACCTCTCCTTAGAATACATATTTTAAGTTTATGGTAATACATACATATATCACGTCACGATTACATTAACCCAGTGCAATCCCTTCCTATTTGAATATAAATGCAGCGAAATTATTCATTTTCGAGTTATTTATGCTGTCGACAAGTGCCCTGGCGGCATAGTAAAAGTCGACCTATAAAAGTTCCATTGTGCCAGTTTGCTAAATAATTTTAAATGGGACGAAATTGATTTTCTTCACAGTTCCGAGGCATAGTGAGTGAATCTGGAATGCTAGTTCCCTCCATCGTGATGCATATGCTCCGAAGCGGCGTCTGTATTCGTCCGATGGTTCTAATCAACGATTTCTCTGCATGTCAGTTCAAAGAACTCAACTGGAATACATAAAACTTTTTACCGTCGACCGTATAAATTCTAGGTTGAATATAATTGGTCATCGTTTCCAGTCATTCGCGGTTTCTAGCCAGAAAAATTTGAATTTCCCCGGATTATTGTTCCGGAAGACATAAAATTGGCAGTAAAAAGTTTTTCATTGTTCATTTATCTTTTTAATACCTCTTCGAACATATTTTTTACATTAATACTTGTAAAAAATATTAGACGATATTTTGCAGACTCAATTACATATTAAAAAATTATTTTGCCAAAAATTCTTTAGAATTTTACAAACGTTTTAGCTTTCAAATAAATATTTACGAAGTGAATTTGTTTTTTTTACAATTTTTCGGTGTCAACTCTATAATTATCAACAGGGATAAGAATTCGCGACACTTACTATAACATTACATTTCTATCGTGAGTCTACCAACCCAAGATCAGATTTCTTCGACCATTGCGCACACCATGACTTCCTGCATTTCTTTATCGTTATTTATTCTCCGTATTTTATGACATTTACATCCGAAAATGCAACCTTCTGATTTAAACTTTTTAACTACTAATGATATTGTTGTTAATGCAGGAAAGGGACGATCTACATACTTTTCAGAGAAAAGGGGCTGGATACCCCGTAAAGAATTACCTTTCAAAGCCCGTGTTATCATTTGAATTTTTTCTTCCAATGTATACATTATAAAAATTTTAAATTATAAAATATTTAAATTTAAAGGTCTTACCGTAACACACTCTCCCAAATGCAAGCCACGAATGACCGTTAATACGATATCGATAAGCCTACAGTCAAATTAGTGGTGGGGCTGCAGCTAGTACGATCAGTAGTCAGTTATAGTCGTGATTCAAATGACTCGCGCCCCACCACTTTACATTCTGATCGGTATTCGGCAGCTAGAATATAATGTGGTACAGTTTTCGTAGCGAGGTAAAATGAATGCACGGTATAACCCCTTTCCACATTAATTTTCGTATTCTGTATACGTATTTCGAGAATCAAGTTGTTATCATCAACAGATATTTAAAAGTGTCGCACCTGGAAAATTACGGCGAAAGCCCGCACGAAACAAATTCCGTACACGATTTGTACCGTCGAAAGCAGAAACGCGCACTGTGATAACTTAGTTGTAGAACTACGTATACAGAATACGAAAATTAATGTAGAAAGGGATTATATTTATATCAAACTTAAGTGATTGTTATAAATAAAATTTTCAAAATTGCCGAACGGCAATGTAATGACAATCTTTCTAATGTTCTTTCCGAGAACATAAACATAATAATGAATAAGCTCCGGCAATGTAAATATTGGGTTGGGATGATGCCTACAATGAAGCAAACAAAATACACTGCTTTTCCAACTACATACATATTTCAATTTATTAAATGTGTTTTTTCGCACGCAAACACAATTTAATATCCTGTTTGCCAGATTTAAAGCACATATATATGTACATATTTGCTATGATTCGAAATTAGAAGATAACTGTTTGCGACTACCAAGCAAGGAGATATGCTTATAATAAAGATTGTGGGTTCGCGTAAACGTTACGATTTTTCTTTTTTCATTTTAAATTTGTATTGTGCGAATATTTATTTCTCTCTTGAACATATTCCTGTGTAATTGACACTACGTAGGTTATTATTTAGCATAAGTTCCCCGTAATCATATCGTATATTATTTTTAATATTTTTTCATTGTACCTCACAGAATAGATTCATAAAAAAAAGCGTTCAACTCCTTGCAACATATATTTGTGATGCATAACCTAACTTATAGCTTAATCACTTAATGAAACCTATTTCCACAATAATTTTAGTAATTTTTTTACGTATTTCGACAACGAATTTGTCGTCATCAGCAGATCATTAATCACAGCAAAACCAGCACAGAAACAAGTTTGTATTGGACTTTCGCCGTGAAAAGCCAAACACACACTGCAGATTCGTCTCACATAATTTAAATTGCATTCTAGTCTTAAAAATTGACTACTTGTCTTAAAGTATACCTTCAGATTGCAACGGTCATATATTTTTTTTCAATAAACTGAAAAAGGCATAAATTTAGAATCGGACCACCATCAGCGTTTAACACATGATTTCTGTTTCCAGAAATATATACTTATGCTTTCATTGATATCTAATTCACGATAATTATACGCATTCTTAACCGAATCTAGACAATCCGTGTTTATGTTATGATTACTCTCTAGCACATGCTTTGCTGAACTAGATTTCTCAGGTCGATTAAATTTGATATGCTCCATATGTTCTTTATATCGGGTTCCCATCAAGCGTTTTGTCTAACTTATGTACTATTTATTGTAATTTAGACATTTTATTTTATAAAATCCCGATTTCTTATTGACTTAGACTTTGTCTTTCGCAATTCCTAAGAGGGGTTCAATAGAGTTACTGGATTTAAATGTAACTTGATAACCGCGCTCTTTAAAAACACTGTTTAAGTTTTTCGTCAAATGGTGAAATCGTAAAAATATAAATTGCGTGTCTCGATTGCCTTGAGGTGACAGCCATGTAATTTCCCAGGTTGTCATTCCTATTTTAAACTTCCTAATTAAACCATTGATTATTTCATACACACACACACAGATATATATATATATATATATATACAATATATTGCGATTCGAATCCGCCGTGAGAAATAAGTACGCAGAAATATTGATATTTCTTGCCAATAATATAATCTTATAATTTTTTTTGTGTAATATGAGGTTGGCTGGACATTATATTTCATGTTCTTTTTAAATAACAATGTTTTTCATAATATATACAATGCGATTAACATTTTAATTCTGTTACATAAATTTGTATCTCACGTCTAATGTTATTTTAGTTACATTTGAATGCTTTTACTATATGCAGTGTGGATCGCACTTATAGATTGATCAACCAATTGTCACGTTTTTCCTTTACGCACGTCCGTCGTACTTAACAATTATACGTTTGCATTATATAAAGATCCGCTTCGGTAGTAAATTATAAGTCTACACTTCATCTGTTTTACTACAAAGGAAAGTTTTGCAATATGACGCAACAATGAATCGTAGGAAGATGCTTGTTGCTGCATGTTGAGACATGTTCATACGTGCATAGTAGTCGCCGCGCCATGTCTTTGGGCTCAGTTATTCATTAGCAGTGAGAATGTAAATTGCTTGCGATGGCATCGTGGTCACGAAGTGAGATAAGGGAAGTTTGCGTTATAATTTCGTGCGTGGTTTAAACATAGACCGGTGCTTCGAAGAAATTACTCTTGCACTAGGTGATGTTTGTCCACATCGCACAACGGTATTCAGGTGGTATAGAGAATTCCAAAGGGGAAATTTAACTGTGGAGGATTCTGAGAGGCCGGGAAGGCCACGAACGTCAGTTACGGAGGAAAACGTTACTACTGTGAGGAAAATGCTTGGCGAGGACAGGCGAGTGGCCTACCAACAGATAAAGGGTACTTCAGGCCTAAATGCACCAGCAATTCGTTCGATTCTGCATGATCGTTTGCACGTGAAGAAACCTTGTTCTCTCTGAGTGCCGCATCGACTGACTGAAGAGGAGATGACACGACATGTGACTTGGTGCCGGGTGATGCTAAAAAAGTTTAATAAGGAACAATCTCGGTATGTGAACAACATCGTGACAGCTGACGAGACTTGGCTATACTATTACGATGTGCCGACCAAAGCTCAAAACAAAGTCAGGGTCTTCGATGATGAGGACACACCTGTGTCGTCAGAAAATCCTGATCTGTAAAGAAGAAAATGATAGGTGTATTTTTCAAATCGAGTGGAATTGTGGAACGCGTCGTTTTGGACACACGGAAGACAAGTCACAGCTAAGTGGTATACTGAACAGTGTCTACCTAAAGTCATTGGATCTATGAAGAACCTGCGGCCAAAGTCAAGAATGGACACCTGATTCCTCCATGACGATCATGCTCCAGCTCACCGCGCCAAAGCTTGCAGCGAATATTTGACCACGACAGGATTGAAACTTCTCGAGCGACCTCCCTACAGTTAAGATCTTGCTCTCTGCGACTTTACATTGTTCACGCATGTGAAAATGAAGCTAAAAGGGAGGCGGTTTTCCAGTGATGAGGACCTTCTGCGGGCTTGGGACAACGAGTGTGCTTTACTCCCTAGTGAAACTTGGCAGAACTGGTTTAGAGATTGGTTTTGGAGGATGGAGAGGTGTATTGAGTGTAGAGGATATTACTTTGAAAAAATTAAATAAACAAAGCTGTATTGCAAAACTTTACTGGTATCCTTTGCATATTATACTGGTGGGGGCGCTGTATATTCAGTACGAACCTGGCCCGTGGGAAGACATCCTAACTCTGGTTATTAATAAGTTTTATCAGCTATGAACTTCACGGCAACGGATACAAAGTAAAACTTTGTAAACTGGTGTAACAGAATGCGATGTAATAATACGATTATTATTATTGTTATCAACAAGTCTATTCTACTAAAAAGTAATTTTCGCATTCGTAGAGCAGCAAATTAGCACAATTTTATTTTTACTGTAAGAAGACTTTTATCACATTCTGGTTACCAGTAAAACTCCAAAAATAAGTGCTTTCAGAAACGAATATTTTATATTTCTCAAAATAGCTCGTACATTCGCAACGATTCCTACGATCTGATTAGCTCGAATTGACAAAGTTATTGTTGCTAATGTAAAATCCTTCATTGAAATTTTATTACATTATCTATTTATAGCTTCGTTATTTTTGAACGCCTTCGTGTACGTCTTATTTTTAGACCAATTATCGATTACGAATGTAATCAAGTGGTGTTTCTCGGAAAGGAAGCGCTAATAGCTTGTCAATTTCCGGTATAGCCGCCGCTTGTTGCGAAAACAATTCTTTACTTACTCATCGAATTCGTCGATATTGTAGTGATTCTCGGTAAAGAGTAGTAGGCGAATGTAAATAGAACGTAAATGCGATTATTTAGAAATAGTGCTACAATCGGTAATTAGATTTCCTCCGTTTTTTTAAAGGAACGTTTCCTCTACAATAGCTATTAAATGTAAATAATTCAATAATTCCTGAGAACACGATGTAAAACTACCACACAAAATGTCGACTATATAATGAACAATTTTCAGGTACAAAAAAAATTATTGTATATTAAGAAAAGGCAAAATAAAAAATTTCTGACTGTATACCAGGTGTACCGGTAAGTCATTACTGGTTTTTCTAACAGATGTCGCTAGGCTTAAGTATGCAATGTTATAATTTGACACATGTCACTTTATACTACTGACAACCTTCGAAGTCGTAAGTAACGCTGTCATAGGTTTATACCTCTTTGAAAATATCGAGTTTCGTGCCTGAAAAACTGCATTTGCGGCTCGCATTACTTTTCTTATTTAATTAAAAGAAAAAAGCCACCGAAACTCATCGTTTGCAGGTAGAAACTTACGGTGACTTACGGCATGCTCTAACCGTAAAAACATAAGAGGCCTAATTTCGACAATTCAAAAGTGGTGATTTTGATGTGCAAGACAAAGAACATTCTGGTAAACCGAAAAAGTTTGAAGATGCGAAACTGCAGGAGTTATTGGATGAAGACCCAACCCATATGTAAAAACAATTGTCGGAAGCGTTAAATGTGGCCCAAGATACGATTGGCGATCGATTACGAGCAATGGGAAAGATCCAAAAGATGGGAAAATGGTTGCCACATCAATTGAATAACAGACAAATGGAAAATCGAAAAATCGTCTGTGAAATGCTGCTTCAAAGGTACGATCGGAACTCATTTGTGCATCGAATAGTGACGGGTGATGAAAAATGGATTTACTTCGAAAACCCTAAGCGCAAAAATCGTGGTTGTCACCTGGCGAAGCCGGTTCATCGACTCCAAGGCCAAATAATTTTGGTCGCAAGACAATGCTCTGTATTGGGTGGGACCAGAGTAGCGTGGTGTATTGTTAACTGTTAAAACCTGGTGAAACAGTAACACTGATCGCTACCGACAACAAATTATCAATTTTAATCATTCATTGATAGAGAAACGTCCAGAATTGCCCCGAAGACACGGTAAAGTGATTGTACAGCACGATAACGCGCTGTCTCATACAGCAAAACTGGTGATGGAAGCGTTGAAAGCAGTTGAATAGGAAATAATATTGCACCTGCCGTACTCTCCAGACCTTGCCCCGTCCGACTATCACCTTTTCGCATCAATGGGACACGCGCTTGCAGAGGAGCACTTCGCTAATTTCGAAGAAGTTAGAAAATGGCTCAATGAATGGTTTTGCTGAAAGGACAAACAGTTTTTTTATGATGGCATGCATAAATTATGTGATGGGCAAGATGTGTAAAATCAAATGGCCAATACTTTAAATAAATAATTTTTTCCATTTTCTTGAAGATTATGTAGTTTTTTTTTACGAAAAAAACGGTAAGGACTTTCCAGTACACCTGGTAGGTAAGTGAAATTAATTTATTGTTGTAACAACGAAGAAAACAAAACTTTGAAAACAATTATAATCAAGATGAAATTATGAAGACCTAGATGGCGTTAGAGTAATCCTGAAGGGATAATTAAAAATTATCAAAAATGATTTTTAAAATTAAATAGTTTACAATTCAAAAGATAATTGGAATAATTGCAAACTAAAAATATTGGCTAGTTGTACGAAAACCTGAAGTAAATAAATTTGTTAAACTAATATACTTACGATCGATTAGCTGATCAATTCTCGCAGGCAAATAAATGAAAGCAATACTTAACAAGTTATAAAAAATCCAACAGAAAAGGATAAGTAAGTAAAATAAAAACTACAAATTCAGCTAGCATACTATCTTCTTCTGGGTTTCCAGCCTGGAACCGCGTCACTGGTATAACTGCAAACAGTAGCAGTAGTTGAGCCCTGAAGATATCACATGCGAATGGGTACGAAACGTCGGTAGTTATACCAGTGACGCCGTCTCAGCCCGGAAGCCTAGAAGAAAATAGTATGGACCACGACCGCGAAAGTCTACGTACCAGATTGATTCAACTAGCAATTTATGTAAGGATAATCTCCTAAATTAAGGAAATGTCAACAATACAGGGTCGTAAAGAATTGAATCAATGAAATTACTATTATTAGTTATAAAATGTAAAATTGAATTGCAAAACTGTTAAGGATGTGAAAATTATCCAACTAGAATACTTGTAAAAATCTTAACACTGAGATATACAGTGTTGTACAACCAAATATAAGCAAAGTAATAAACTATACTGAAAATAATACGCCAAAATAAACATAAGGGCAAAATGATCCCGTAACAGTTGGATATAATTTTAACAGTCGCAGATAAATTCATCATTTGTATGAACTTCTATTTGAAATAATTAATTAACTTTTTAAACTCATTTACATTTGGAAAAAAATCTCTGAAAATTAAGATAGATACGAAGCGGGAAAAAAAAGTTATAAATTGACATCAATTAATTTTTGACTTAATGACGTGCCAGAACAATGTGTCTGCATGTATCGAAATTTATTACGTGCAGTTTCTCGGGGAGATGAAAAGCTCTTTACTGTGGTTTTTGATTAATTAAATGTCACACATTACATCAAAAAAGGCATATTTACGGTTGAATTTAGCGTGCGGTAAAGTTCCCGAGAGAAAGGACAAGGGACATTCTCCTTTGTTTGCTACTGTAGAATGTTGTTGTGACATTCTCAAGATAGATTACATGGGTGTACGCGCCACGTAAGCAACAATGGATAAAGTGTTTTTAAGAGAAGTTCTTTTCGGAAAATATGAATTTCTAAATGTATCTCTACTTTGTCTTGAAAATGAATTAAGTAGTTTAAATAATTTACATAAGAAATGGGACAGTTTTCTCGACTTCTAAACCATCCAGTTTACCACATAGTAATCTCTATGACAAATTATAATTTCTTGTTATTCCCTTTGCTTATGTTGGTATATTTCTATTGACAATTGATAACCACAAAACAAATTAGATTCTGTTGTGTTTACTTCAAAAAAAGTAAATGCTTTTTAAATGGGGACATGTTGATTCGACCAAATTGTAATTGGTGCTACCAAGTCAAGCGACGTGCCATAACTGTCCGCAGCGTAATAAATAATAGGTAACAAATTATACATAATAATTAATATTCTAAAGGGTGTTTCAAATTTCGCGGTTTTTTTAAAGAATAAATAAAACACATAATTTGCATTCACTTTCAAAAACTTTTTATTGGTAATCCAAGTATCAGCTACAACATTTATATGCGAAAAATAATATCTGCTAAGTGGTCTCCTCTTGCAGCTCCACAAACGTCCACTCTTTTGTTAAAATTTTCAATGACATTTGGACATAACTGAGGCTCTATCTCACCAATAACACAAATAATTTCATTTTTCAAAGCAGGAATTGATTGTGGATTGCTTTTATAAACTTTTCAGATAACCCAAAAGAAAATAGTCTAACGGTGTTAAATCACATAATCTTGGTGGCCAATTAACATCACCGTTTCTTGAGATTACACGTCCAGGAAATTTTTCTCTCAATAAATAAATTGATTCGTGTGCAAAGTAAGGTGTAGCGCTATCCTGTTGAAACCACATATCCTCTAGATCAATATTCATTAATTCAGGCCACAAAAATTCGGTTATCATCCGACGATATCGATCACCATTGACAGTTACAGCTTCACCAGCAGTATTTTCAGAGAAGTAAGGTCCAATTACACCACCTGACCACAATGCACACCAAACAGTAACTCGTTTAGGATGCGTAGGTTTCTCATGAATAATTCGTGGATTTTTCTCACCCCAGATACGGCAATTTTGTTTATTAACATAGCCACCAAGTTCAAAATGTGCTTCATCGGAAAACATTATTTTTTGGGAAAAATCAGCTGGTTGGTCATTGATGAAATTGACAAATGAACGACGTTTTAAATGATCCAATAGCTTCAGTTCCTGTGTTATTTGAACGTTATATGCCTTCAGAGCTAAATCCTTGTTTAAAATACGACATGTTGTTAATTCACTAAGTCCAAGTTGTTGTGAACGTCGTCTAATGGACATTTCAGGATCTTCAGCAACACTTTCACGAACCAAACCAACGACCACTACGACTGTATTTTTCACTTTTTTGATCTTCCACAGAACCGGTCTCTTGAAATTTTTTAATAATTCGACCAATAGTGCTTTCAGATGGACGATTACGTAAACCATAAAATTCACGTAATTTTCTAAAAACTCTTTACACAGAACGCTGATTTTCATAAAATAATTCAACAATTTGAACGCGTTGTTGTACCGTGTACGAAGCCATTTTTATAAATGTCATACATCACACTTTTTAAATTCCCACATACTCAGACAAATTCAGTGCGCCATCTATATTTTATTTATTCTTAAAGAAAACTGCGCAATTTGAAACACCCTTTAGTTTAAATCGTAAAATACTTGTATATTTCAGTGTATTGTTGAGTAAATGATTGTTTGAATCGATGAAATGACTAATAAACATCTGAATCGTGTATATTGGTGGCGTAAATTCTGTTAAGTTCTGTTACCTCCCTTTCTCGTACAACACACGGATACATTTGAACCCTACTTCGGAATTGTTCGTTAATAACACAAGTTTACCTGATGATGAGTGAATCTCTGAAACGTATGTAGTAAGCAGGTGTTATTCATATTTGAATGATTCCTTTTAACATTCACCTATTTGGCAAATGGCCGAGATAGCAAGTGCCTATCTATACACGCTCTGGGAACTTTGTTGTCGACATGCGAGATAGACACGTTCTCGTTCTGTCGTTCAAATATATTCGTGTGTTGTACGAGAGAGGAAGGTAATGTTTTTTCATCATTTTTCTGTATCGAAAAGATACGATAAACCCTACAAACGAATCGTTCGGTAATAACACAAGTTTACCTGATGATGAGTGAATCTCTGAAACGTATGTAGTAAACAGGATGTTATTAAGATTTGAATTATTCCATTTAACATTCATAAATTATTGTTGTTTACTAGCGAAAAGGTATCAATAGCCTCAATCTTACATTGAATGGATAGTATACTATATTTCAAAAAGAAAGAGATAAATTTCTGAGGAGGTCCGAATGATTCATTGCTTGAGGTAAGACAAAATAGCATAGTCACGTGCTATAAACTGTCAAATATTTTAATATTTTTGACTGTTTACAATACGTTTACGTTTTTTAGAGATTTATTTATAATTATCATATTACTTTCGCTATTTTACGGTGTACATTAATTAAGAGCAATCAAGTCATTCAGGTAGTTCTAAAAAGCAGACAATTATTAATTCTTACAAAAGAATTGTAGCGGATACACCCTACACAAGAAAGGGTAGCATATTGGAGAGAATCTCTGAATAAATAGGTAACTTTATTGAGTGTGACGTATGGAACATATCTCTACATTATAAGATATGATACTAGGGATTTCCAGACCGACAGTATAACGAGTTGTTGGTGAATATAAAAAGACAGAGGCAAACTTTCAGTACTGAAGTCTTTTGATGAGATTTTAGGATTGTTGAAATCGAATTCATGTTTATGTTTAAACTGTATTTGTGTTCATAAATTTTTTTATGTAGATATGGTTTCGTTTGCTCTACATGTATACCTTCACAATAATGATATCTTATTTTATATATACTGGGTGCTTTTCTTTGGGTGTTTAATGTTTAATTTCGGTAAAGAAAGATTTGTTTATATTTTTCGGTTTGTAGGCTATTTTAATGCTGAATTTTCCAATTCATACGTTTTGATTTTCTGATTGGTGTGGTATGTACGGTACAGTCGTGAATTTTCGCTTGTTGTTTGTGTCTCTATTTTGTTTTACAGTGTGAATAATCTGTGTTGATATTTTCTTTCTATGAAGTCCAGAGGATACTTATCTTTTTGAAAGTACTGTTTTAATTTTATTTATGTTTTTTGCAATATTGTTTTTTCTAAAAATTTATAGCACCTGTTGACTCAATTATGGACAGATTTTTTTTCTGTTGAATAGGAACATTTGATAAGAAGTGTAGATATCTATCTGAGTTAGTAGTTTGGCGTACCAATCTGAATAAATATTGCTGCATTGTGCGTTGCTTTATATCCAGGAAATTCAAACAATTTCTATTGCGAATTGAAGTTTTTGTTGGAAGAAATTAAAATGGATTAAAATTTGTTTCTTTGTATGCGTTGGTATTGCTAAAATAGTCATTGACATATCTTTTAAAAAAAAGGTGAATTATTTAGCATATTATTCTACATTTCCTCAATAACAAAGTTTGTTATTACACTAGAGATGGGTGATCGTACGGCAGTGCCATACTTTTGTTCGAAAAAGGTGTTGTAGAAATTGAAATATAATATGTTGATTCAATACATAATTTTACAGCATTTATGAATTCGTTTTTTGGCAGTGGTTTTTGTTCTTGCGGCAGTGGTGTGTGCCCTTCGAAGCGTCGTTAATATAAGCGTGTTTTATTAAATTCAAACACAAAATAATAGATATAATAATAGTTTTCAGTAACGAAAATTCGTACAAAAAAGATGAACCGGTTTTGGCAAGTACGTACCGTAAATGCGGCCAGCGAAAATGTTAATTAACTAAACCTAAGTGTATTTTATTGCAGATAGGGCCCTCTTGAAACGTAGATATCAGTTTAAGACAGCTATGAATTGATAAAAAAAGTTTTTAGTTGCGAAAAAGTGTGGCGTACAAATATCCGAAGTTGTACTAGAAAAAAGGGTGTTAATAATTACACAGTCTGTAGCAGAGAAAAGAGAACTTCTTTAACATAACAAAAGTTTACTATTTTGGTAAAATTTATTTAATTCACTCAAAGTCGCCTTCGGCTTCAATACAACGCTTCGCACGATCAATTAACATGTCGAATGAATTTTTAAGTTCATCTCTAGAGATGTCTTTCAAGATCGCTGTCGACGCCTTTTTAAAGGCTTCGACGGTGGCATAACGCTGTTCTTTCATTTGCAAATGTAGTTTGGAAAATAAATAAAAATAACAAGGGGCTAAATCAGGTGAATATGATGAATGGTTGATGGTTAAAATGGTATTTGTAGTTAAAAAATCAGTGATAAGCGTCGAGCGATGCTATGGTGCATTAACATGGAATAAATGCCAGCTACAATTTTCACGTATTGAGGGTGCACACGACAAAAAACGCTCAAAGTCTCTTCATAACACCAAGATAATATACAGCATTGACTGTTTGACTAATTGGTAAACACTTTTTGTGAACACCACAACACATCGCCAGTTACAATAGAATACCTGAAGTTTTCGTCCTTTTTTGAGTTTTCAATCAAGTCTGTACAATGTTGAATTCAGTTTGCTTGTGTGGTACAAACCTTGCACAAATCTTTCTCAGTCCCAAATGCTGTGTCAAAATGCGATGAATTGAATCTTTGGAAATATTTAATTCGATTCTTACGAATCGCAATGATGATTTCGGCTCACTTCTGATAAGTTCATACAAAAGTTCGTTTGCACCAAGATGTTCGTTTTCATTTATGTCCGTACGACCGTCTTTAAATCGTTTATACCACTCAAACACACTAGTATGTGATAAATACGCATCACGATACACTTGTTTCATCAAATTAAATGTTTCGGTAAACGATTTATCGAGTTTAAAACAGGATTTGATGTTTGCTCTTTGTTCAGAATTTATTTTTCGATCAATGCCAAATACACACTGTTACTTTATGCGCAATTTCTTTGCTTCTAATGATGCAAATGTTATGATATTTTGACATAACATTAGTGAAAGATCTACCTTACCGACACATATTTTTTTAAGAGATGGCGCCACTAAGAATTACTATTTTAAAAAGATTTTGTATGTCTCTGCAACAGGCTGTGTATATATAAATATATAAATAGGCTCCTTCCGATGGGAAGTTAACGAAAAATAGTATTTTTTGCTAAGCCATGGTTGATTAAAATCACAGAAATTAATTAAAAGAAAAATTAAAAATCCTTCTCCAGCGCAGAAATTTTTATTTAATTTCTGTGAGTTTAATTAACGCTGGGTTAGCCGAAAATATTAGTTTTTATTAAAGAAAAAAGTATTCTTAAATGTAGCAGTATTACAAATTCTGCCGTTATTTATTATATTTAACCTACGCGCGTCTGTCGGGGTAGTATTTCAGTTGCTAGAACTTCCAAGAAGTATCGAAGATGAAAAAACTCATACATACTTCTAAACATTGGACGATTATAACAGACGTTCACCTTTAAGTTGGGCCGAAAACGCATTCTTACGCAATCTTATATGTTGACGTTCGTTACAAAATAAGGAAGTTTCGTTCTTCTTTCACTCTTCGAAAGTTGTTTCCGAATCGATTAGCTGCGGGATAAACTAATCTTGTCAAGTGGAAAAAGATTAATGAAGAAAGGAGCACCACAACACACAGTTCTGATTAAAAAAACTTCTATTATACCCTTCCTTTAACCCGTATATATTACATGATGGTTTTGTTGGTTCTTATATAAAATTAGAAGTAATTCTTCGATTTACGTTTCTTAGTCCTTCCCTTGGGCACGTAAATAGAAAAAGATATAAATGAACGAACTGAATGTAGAAAAAAATTGCAAGATTGAATGAAATTTGTTAATAGATTTATAGAAGATACTTTATCATGTTTTAATATTATTGGTGGATAGTTTTTATACACTGAAAATACGTGTTATTTAAATATCGTTCCATTTATATTTATTTGCTTATTTAATTTGAAAAACTCATCTACTTTTCGAGGAATATCCTTTGTGTTCAATATAATATATTCGTCCGAATAATTAAGATATATCTACCGATATTATCCCTTTATCTACCACTGAAGTGGGAATATTTAGACACCATGCATAAGCAGCGAAAGAAAATGCTACGGATGTCTCCGGCTAGTCAAGGCCGTCACCGACGTATATCAGGCGCGTTGTAGAATGTAAGTGTAGTTACATACGGGTTGTTATTGCGTTGATCACGACAGATATTTGATTCTACATTGTAGCGTAATTATGAGTGCAAAACTGATTAATAACAGATTGCTGTGCCTGGACAGTATACATAAATTTATCAGACGATTCCCAGACCTAAAATACGATGGTGCCAAAGCAATTTGTTTAGTGTCATACATTGTTCCGGAAGAAGAAGGACACGTAAACACACAAAAACACGAAGATACAAAACGTCACCCGATATTTGAGAAGAAGTTTGTATTATATATAATTTATAGGCAGCTGAGTTGTAATTTACCATTTAGTATAGTGAGAAAGGAACCGGTCCGCCAGTTTTGGAGTATATACAGTGCAGACTGCGTATTGCCAAAGGCTCGCACGTTAAAAACTATTTACCTTCTGCGCGCGACAAAATGGAGATCAGAGTATTAAATCTGTTCTAAAAAGTTAAAAATTGTGTTTGAGCTGTGATGACACTACACTGAAACCTCTCCAACATCCATTTTCATTTTTATTAGCTAGTAAAAGGTTGCGAAAGTGTATAGGCGAAGCTATTCACATGTGATACTAGGTACACTACGAAATTTTGAATTAATAATAATAATAATAATATAATTTATTGCGCAAGAGAAAAAAATCCCATAAAGGGAAAAAAAAGAATGAACATAGGTATCCAAACTAAAAACAAAATATATGTACAGTCACGTGCCCGAAAATAGCAGTGGTCTTAAATTTACTGAAATATCAATTTGTAAGTTAAATAAAAGAAATTCAAGTTTATTGAACTCTTTATTACCACATGTTATATAACTATAACAATAAATAAATGGGTTTCTTAATACCATGTTAGATATATCTGCATGTGTATTTGTAAATTGCTGTTATTCGATGTTTGTATATACAGGGGTATGCAGATATTAAGTTGTTATAAATGTCATTGAGACTGATGATGTCTTTTCTAACTTTATTGCGTTTTTGTTTTATTTTGATATACATAAACAAAGACCAAAACACAATAAATGATAGAGAGAGAAATGAAGAGACGTTATTAGTTTTAAGGATAATTATAACAACGTAAAAGAAATTCCAGTTTATTGATCGCTTTATTCCAACATGTTACATAACTATAACAATAAATAAATAGGTTTCTTAATATCAAAGAGAAAATAAAACTGTTTATATTCAAGGACAAACAAAATAATTCTGCATTAAAATAGCAGTCATGCCAAAATGCTAACCAAATGTCATTTTTACTTAGTTAATTGGATTGAAACACTATTTTGTTACCTGCCTCTGCTGAAATTGATTGCCATTCGGCTTGGCATATTCTCCACAAATCGTTAATATTTTGCAGCTTAGCAGCAAATATAGTCTTTTTCAATTCTACCAATAAATTTTCGATGGGGTTTAAATCTGACGATTGTGCCGGTCAACCCAAGACGCGAACGTTATTATCTCGAAACCATGCATCGGATCGTTATCCTGCATGTAGAATCATCTTAGTAGCAATTCTTCCTCTGCATATGGTAGAAGCACAGTTTGTGATATGTTCACATACACATCAGCATTCATTATGTCTTCTATCTTGTGTAAAGGACCTATGCCATACCACGAAAAACACCCCCACAGCATAATGGCTGGGTTTTCGAATTTTACCGTCTTTTTTTTTGTGTACTGGGGTTGAAATGCTGTCAATGGCGAACTTCGTTGGTATACACCGGAATTGAATAAAACCATCTTCGATTCATCGGATTAGTACATTACGTCACTTTTTTTCGCCCCATTGTACGTGTTCATGAGCAAACCGCAATATACTTTGTATTTTCTTTTTATTTAATAATGGTACCTTCCTAGGGTTTCTTGCACACAACTTTCCTTAAATCAATCTTCGTCTATTAGTAGAGATGCTTATACAAAGGTGTAACTCACTTTTAATTGCAGTTGAACTTATGAACGGTGTCTTCTTTGTACAAGTGATAATGTTTCTGTCTTCTCTCGGTTTGGTTATGCTTTTTTCACTACGATTTTCTTTAACTTTTCCCCAGTTCTTAGCGTTTGCAATCATTTTCGCAGAACATGAGAGCATATTTTGTATAAACTTGTAGCTTTTGCCTCTATTAAGCAGATTGAGTATAATTGCTCTTTTTTCTGACGAACAATGTTTTGCTCGGCCCATATTACAACAGAAATGGATGATTAAAAAATTGTTGAATTATTCTGCACCAGACAGAACTTTATACGTCTGCATTTCATGCCGCCGACTATGGTGCTGCTATTTGAATGCGTAAGCAAATAACAGCGCATGACTAGAAAGTTAAGTAATTCCCCCTCATATTCGGTACTTGACGGGAAACCGTATATATTCAGGGATTTTAAATAATTCCAATATAGCTGCATCAGAATTGTCCGTTGCAAATGTTATTTATAAGTATTAATTTAGGACTGCTATTTTCGTGCACATGACTGTATATACATAATTAAAATTATAATTATTTCTCCGCTAGTACACATAATAAAAGCCAATAAAACTCAGCAAAATATACATAACATTTCAAATTATCGATATGATGTGTGAGATATACCATAATAGATTCCATTAGCATTCCTCGTCATACATGTAATTGGTGCTTTATAGATAATATTCGTTGGCGCTCGCGGAGCAACAAAGCTGTCGGTGGTTCTTGTCCCATGTGGTACTCAAAATCAATACAGGCAAGTAATGATGGAGCATCAAAGTAGTTATTTACTAACTTAAACAAGAATCTGCTACTTGCTTCGGATATACCGTCAGTTAGAGAAGTAAAACCATGTCTATCCATTAACAATTTGTAATCGGTATTACGTTCAAAATATGAGGACAGTTTGACAAGTAGTGAGAATGACACATAGGTTGGTAAAGCAAATGCACTGTAATTTAGATTGCCTATTTATATGTTTACATTTCGATATTTAGATATTAGATTAGTTTATTTTTAACAGCTGATTGAAAAAGAAGCAACACGTCGCTTTGTTAAATTGGAAAAAGCAGAGTATCGTGCGGTGATTAAATACTTCGTATTTAAGGGTATGAAAGCTACCGAAATAAAAGATGAGTTACGGGAAACATTAGGTGAATCTGGTCCATCATCCGCCACAATAAGTAGATGGGTAAATGAATTTAAACGTGGTAGAACAAGCTGTGTTGATGAAGCGCACTCTGGAGCACCCAAAATCGTGACTTCTAAGGAAATGATTATAAAAATCCATAATATTATTACGCAAGATCGACGACTCAAAGTGAGAGAGATAGCAGACATGGTAAACATTTCAACAGAACGCGTACATCACATTTTAAGGAAAGAATTGGGCCTTTAAAAGCTTTCGGCAAGATGGGTGCCGCGATTGCTTACGATTGATCAAAAGTTCACTCGTTTGCGCATTTCCAATGAGTGTTGAACCTTTATAAGCGGAATCCGGTTGATTTTTGTAGGCGATTTGTTACTTGCGATGAAACTTGGATACACTACAGTACACCCTAAACTAAACAACAGTCGAAACAATGGTTAGAACGTGGTTCTGCACCTCTGAAGAAAGCGAAAACCACTTTATCGGCAAACAGGGTGATGGCATCAATTTTTTGGGATTCAAAGGGCATTTTGCTCATTGATTACCTTCAGAAAGGTGCCATAATAAACGGACAATATTATGCAGAACTTCTACAAAAATTAAATGTTGAGATTCGTGCTAAACGGCTAGGAATGGCAAAGAAAAAGATTGTGTTTCACCAAGACAACGCTCCCTCGCATACCAGCACATTTGCGATGTCCAAAATCGACGAGTTGCATTTCCAATTAGTACCGCATGCGCCCTATTCGTCGGATCTAGTCCCTTCCGACTTCCACCCTTTTCCAAAATTGAAAACGGCACTAGGTGGAAAGAAATTTTCGTCTAACGACGAGCTTATCATCTCCGTAAATGAGTATTTTGCAAGCCTTCCTGAATCGCATTTTAGGGACGGCATAAGGGCATTGGAGCACCGTTGGAATAAATGTATTGCTCTTTTAGGAGAATATATTGAAAAATAAAAATGATTTTGTATTTAAAAAATTCGTTTTTTTCCATTCTCACTACTTGTCAAACTACCCTCGTAACACCATCGATTTTGAAAGATAAATATTTTAAAAATATCTTGTGAATCTGTTCATATTCCAATTCAGTTCGAACGAAGGCATAATACAATGTTTTCAAGGTTTCCTGATTGTTAAATGTCCTACAGCACTGTATAAAGTAGTCTAAAATTCGTGCGACAGAATTCCTAATGGAATTAATGTGTTCTGTCAACGACAAAGCAGAATCAAATCATACCCCCAAGTCCCTCATTAATGAAGTAATATTCTGATCCGCAGAATATTGAAAGATGCAGGTATTTTAACATTTGCTATAAGTCATCACTGCACGCTTATCTAGGTTTAAAAGTATTTTATTATGTTTACACCAGGCATTAATTAAATTCAAATTTTGTTTGTAAAAATATGCAATTTGACTGAGCAGCTACATTGAAATAGATTTTCGTAAATGTATAAACCAAAATATTGGAGTCCAGAATTTCAAAGTCACTTAGGTATATTTTAAATAATAGAGGACCCAAACTTGAAACCTGTGGCACACCCGAGGAGACGGTGAAGAGATCAGATGTAAAAAATGATATTAATTACACAACATTGTGCGAAAAATCCAAATTAATCAACTTCGGTAAAAGTAAAGCGTGATATACGCTGTCAAACTAAAAAAAGCAAAATATTCTCCATTAATCTGGTACGTAGACTTTCGCGGTCGTGGTCCATGTTATCTGCTTCGGGGTTTCCGGGCTGGAACAGCGTCACTTGTATATCTGCCGACGTTTCGTACCCATTTGTATGGGACATCTTCAGGGCTGAACTACTACATTGAAACTGGTGTAAGTCGATGGGGGACGAGTTTATATATAGGTAATGGGTCATGGGTCAATGGAGTGTTACGGTTGCGGTTGGGTAGTTTGGAGATGCAGGATTGCCAAGCGTTATGCAGGGGGTATGTCGGGGTAGCCATCATCGCGGTTAATCCTTAACCGCGTACTCAAAGCCGTATGTGGCTTGACGTTACCATGAAGCAGCTTTTCTTTTAAATTATTCAATTTCTGACAGTACCTCACCGAATTTAGCTTTTCATTCGGTTTCAACAGTTCAAAATGTATCGAATGTCCCGCCTCATACACAACATCCTCTTATTCAGGCTCAACTTTGATTTAGAGCTGATGGGGGCAGGTTTTCCGACTTCAATATACCGTTTTCCTTACGATGTTTCCATAAGTAATCCAGTTTTTATCTCCAGTTATTGTCCGATCCAAGAAGGGTTGGATTTTGTTCCGCGACAGCAAAGGTGTGCATATGATGCTCGATCATTCAAATTCTTCTCACTCAACTCATGTGGCATCCACCTCGAATATTTCCACACCATTCCTGGTTTTCGAATATGATCCGAAATGGTTTGTTAAGGTGAATCAATCTTCGATGTTGTCAAAAAAGAATTTTTGCTTAAACATGATCTTGACAGTATCGTCGTCGATCGAAAATGGTCGCCGAAAGCGTGGCTTATCAGAGAGGTCGAAATCACCTATTTGAAATTTTTCGAACTACCTTCTGCGTGTTCTATCAGAAACTGTACCTTCAGCAAACACTTTCAATAAATTTCTACACGTTTCTGTAGCATTTCTTCCTTGTTAGAATTCGTATAAAATACAGTGGCGTAAATGAACTTTATCAGTAGAGGTGGGTATATGATCGCATCTCACTTAATACTAACATGAATCATCTTCGTCTTAGTACATCTAATGTATATGCGCATACTTCTTGAAACTTGTAACCGGAACGGGCAAAACTTTCCGGTACACCTAATATTTATTTATACTATGCGTAATGCGTACTTCGGAGTTTGTGCTTTGGTATAGTTAGCTGCTAGTTAACATGTGACTTTTATCGCACTGTATAATATGGTAAAAATAAGTTGCGACAGAAGAGATCCGTATAATACGACAAATGATACTACTGATGATACTGGTGCATAAAAATATAAAAATTGTATAATACGCAAAATTATAATAAAACTTGATAATATAAAAGATATTACAAAATACCAACTGAAATAGATGATTATAATATACGTATACTAAAATGAAACCTGATAATATTAGAACTGACACACAATATCAACTGACATCGAAAACTAAATATATTACCGCAGAAACTGTTTCACAATATGTATATCAATAATAGATTCATATATCACGGGTTATATATAAACTAATACATATATATATATATATATATATATATATATATATATATATATATTGGGTCTGGGAAAAAGTTCGTGGCGTTTTTCCTGATAGATGGCATTGGTTGCCGATAACTAAAGAACAACAAGTCACAGCGACACCACCGACGGCTCGTTTTTTAGATGACCTTCCGAACGTTAGTTTGAGCGTAGAAACATTGTAATCGGTGCAGTGGTTGGAAAGTTATTCGCACTTGAAAATGGAGAAGAATAATGAGAAATTTCGCTATATTCTGCAATATTATTATGATAAGGGGAAGAACGCTGCGCAGGCTTGTGATAAAATTTGTGCTGTGTACGGTGAAGGTACTTTATCGAAATTTGTTGCGCGGAAATGGTTCGCTCGCTTTCGTTCTGGAAATTTCAATGTGAAAGATGAGTCACGCTCCGGTCGTCCAATCACTGAAAAATCTGATGAAATTCTTGAAATAGTCCAACAAGATAAGCATATCAGCAGTGTCGATATTGGCATGGAGCTAGGCATTGACCACAAAACTGTTTTGAACCATTTACACAGAGCTGGTTACAAAAAAAAGCTTGACGTATGGGTTCCTCATGAGTTGAGCGTGAAAAACATGATGGACCGAATTAACATCTGCGATGCGCTGCTGAAACGGAATGAAATCGAGCCGTTTCTGAAACGTTTAATAACCGGAGATGAAAAATGGATTACGTACGATAATCGGAAGCGTAAAAGATCGTGGATAAAGGATGGTGACGCCAAAAAAAGTGATGCTGTGTGTATGGTAGGACTGGAGGGGAATCGTCCACTACGAGCTACTTCCAACTGGTCAGACGATTGATTCTCAACTCTACTGTGCACAACTAGAGAGATTACGCCAGGCGATTGAAAGAAAACGGCCCGAATTGATTAATAGGAAAGGTGTTGTCTTCCATTATGACAACGCCCGACCACACACTTCTTTGATGACCCGTCAAAAATTGAGAGAGTTTGGTTGGGAAGTTTTGATGCACCCACCTTACAGTCCGGATATAGCACCCTCTGACTATCATCTGTTTCGATCTCTGCAGAACTCTCTCAATGGAATTAAGTTGGTTTCAAAAGAAGCCTGTGAAAACTACTTGATTCAGTTTTTCGACCAGAAACCACAGAAGTTTTTCACCGATGGGATCATGGATCTACCAAAAAAATGGCGAAACATTGTCGATAATAATGGAGCATATTCGGTTTAAATGAATTCGTCCACGCGCCATGCGGGGACCAGTTGAATTTTACTGAAAAAACGCCACGAACTTTTTCCCAGACCCAATATATATATATATATATATATATATATATATACAGTCGGGCCTCGATTATCCGTGATGGTCGGGACCAGAAGTATTACGGATAATCGATTTTCACGGTTAATCGAATAACAATTTTGATTATACATTTTTTTAAATATTTTTATTATTTAACAAGTGAACATTGGTGTACATACATATTTACATCAATATTAAAAACGTTTCTTTGTCTTTTTACCACTGGTAAGAATGCCATACTAAATGTATTTAGATCTAACCGGATGATTAGATCTAAATATTAGTTTAATTTTGAAATTTGAGAAATGCGGGTGCACTTTTAAAATTTCAAAATTAAACTAATCACTTGTAAATGCTTCTGACTCATCGTATGCAAACAAGGGAATTCCCCGTTTTCATGTTTATTATATGTATTGTATGTATGAATTTGAAGTTAATAAAAAAATTCTGCCATCACGGATAATAGAGGTAATCACGGTTAATCGAAGCAAACAATTTGAAAACATTGCAAACAAAAAACAGAGGCCATCACGGTTAATCGGGGTTACCCGTTAACCGGATCACGGATAATCGAGGCCCGACTGTATATATAATACTTTTTAATAATTTCTGCTACTAGATGTAAAGCATGAAGTTTACACGTTACGTGTATTCAATTACTACAGGCATTTTTAAGGGAACGACCTACACAAAGTATCATTGCGACACCACCAATCATTAGCATTAACAACTAACTGGTCTGTCAAGAGATGAAATTTTGTCAAGATATTTAACACTACTGTAAAAATTGTTTCCCTAGTAAAACATTTTATAATAATTATGGCATTAACATAACCGTTTTCAGACATAATTACGCTTTATGTAAAAACTGTCACCCTACAATTTAACGAATATTACATATCGCAATTCTCTCGAAGCTATGGCGATGTACTAATAACGCACGTTGTAATTGGACTACGTATGGCATTCTATGCACGCATCTCGACGACACTGGTTTGCCGACATTATTGGCAGCGTCTAATTCGAGATAAACGTACGAAAAAAATATTCTGCAGCACCATTGGTAACCTGCTGTTTTCACTCGTTTGTATTCAGAGTCTCAGAGTCGCGAGATTATAGATACAAGAAAATATTTTCTATTGGAACGGACTAATTGATTATGTGTGTCAGCACAGTTGTTTATCCTAGGCTTTCCGATAAAAATGGGAAAACATTAAGGCGAACATGGAAATTATTGTATTAGTGTATTACTATCTGCGTCGAAATATACAGTGTGACTGATTCAATATTTCGTTTATAACAGATTTTCTAAAGGAACTGTTGTTGAAATAGTTAAGAAAAGTTAAGGAAATATTCTGCTGTAATTGCTGGTCTAGCGTTGAAATTATCATATTTGAATAGTTTTAAATTTTCATTTAAAAGCAAAATTACACAATTCATATAAACAATCGGTTGTTACAGTGCTTCGGCACTGCAGGTTCTTAATTGGTTGATGGGACAAAAATTACTAGACTGTAGGTAATGATGTAGCATTTATTATAAATATTGTATTACATGTTAGCATGACATATAAAGGTGTGAATGAATTTATAACTAACAAAGTTTCTTGAAAGAGACAAAAAAAAACAACATACAAAAGAATACGTTATATCGTTAATCTATCTAACGTATTTAATAACTTAATTGATATATGAATCTTTACTTCCGTATACTTACATATATTATTCACAAGTTATTACTATTAATGAAACAAATATTTACGTATCATAACTACGGACGTAACTTAACTATCTAGTACATAATGTCATTTACAAAATGGTTTAATCTGACCTGTTCGTGGCTTGCAGAGAGGCGTCGATGCTGGGCCCCAAAACAAAAGGAAAGGAGGGCGAACTCCCAGGAGAGAGAACCAAGCCCAAACGGCAAATCACACACAGAAAATAAAAACCCTATAGATCACAATACAATAACACAAGTACGTTAAGGAGGTCAGAGACATACCTGTAGATGTTGTTCAGGGTTTTACTCCTTGAACCACGCTTGGAATGGTAGACGTCGCTTTTTAATTAATGAGTTTTATTTACTCTTAACACGATGTTTTCATGTGCTTACAATTTCATAAATCCCTTCAATGAAGGAGCACTATCTCAAATATTTTAGTGACCGTCTTCCCCAACGTCTGGTTCGTCTCTGCCTCTCCTTATCGGGGTGCGGAGAGATGCGAAGGGAAAGGGGGGAGCAATTAAGGCGGCTAACCGAGTCAATATAAGAATGACATCATGTTCAGGCCTAGGAACGATAACAAAACTATTGAAAAAACTGCGCTTCACAACATGCAACAATGACCCTTAAAATAATTGAACAAACACCGAATATACGAAAATTACACTATATGAAAATGAATAGAAATGAAATACTAATACGCATTTGAACATATATGATTTTAAGGATAATACAAACGTTATACAGAGTTTTCGCAAATGAAACAAATAATTTAGAAGAAGTGAATTAAACTGTAACACGGTATCTATTAATTCGAAAAAGTACCGTTGGAAGTAATATAATTTTGAGTATATCGGACATTGTCTTCGGGGAACTTTCGCCACCTTATTTGTAAACGTTCAAACCGACATCACAATGTTAAAGAGATGATTGGAAATCATCAAATGTTGCTGAAAACTACGTTAAGGATTCTATAAAAGTAAATCAGATGCCGGGATTGGGAAAAATAACGATTTTATCGATTTAAAAAAGGGTACAGTGTATGAAATTAAAACTAGTCTAGTTTCGTAATTACAAAACAATACTCGAATTTTGGTATCAATATTTACAACAGATAGCCAATAAACATATTTCAATAGCGATTTGTAAAAATATATGGGAAGTTTTATATTTGAAAAATAAATGTAATAAACATTCACAAACATAAGGAAACTTGATATTAAAAGAAATGAAAAAAAAATAAAAAAAAAAGTTTTTCGTTTCTTTCAACTTTTAATTCACAACTTGAAATTACCAATTTATACACAAGAAAATTATTTGAAGATTTTTAGAACACGAAACACCATAAAAACTTACAATAACAATCAAGGGTACACACCCAAGTCTAAGTTTAGAATGGGCAGGGATGTAAAGCAATGAGAATTTAAACTCACTACCGCTCATTCTGTTAATGAGCTTCTTAGTCAACGAAAATAATAATCAGGAGTATATACTAAAGCCTACTTTTAATACAAACGCTAATGAGTTGTTTGTTAACATCACCGGTAACTTCTTTAAATTTAATTAAATACAACCCAAAGTCGATCTTCAAAACCAAACTTTTCTTTATCATTTTTTAAAATCCAGTATCAATAATAATATCATACAACAAAGTAAGATTAAGCAACTTTTTATCTAATTGAGGTAGGAATGATGAGTCTTTGCATTACTTGTGTTTAATTTAAGGCTTGTCTTTTACGCTACGTGTAGGGTCATTGGATGCTGTGTGGGATTTTTTGTTGTGAGCACATGTTTCTAAGCTGGAAAAGTAGGGTTGATTACAATGAATAGCAACTAATCCAGAGGATACAACTTATGACATAAGACTCCATCATCGAAATGATATGTGGAGGAGAACAGGCAGCGGTCTCTGTGATTAAAGAATCGGATCAGGCTCGCAACAGGTTCGGAAGCCATTTGTGACCCTATTACTTGTATGTTGACTTGTACAAAGTAACCCTATTCTAGTTTTATTGTCTACGAAAGATTCGTTGCCCTCCACAGTCAATATCGTAATCATATATGAAATTCGCTTATGAATTTAAATTGTAAGTTTTTCTATAATATATTATACAGAAGGTAATTTTATATGTATAATTTCCGAATATGTATTAAAAATTTTCTATTAACACTTCATTAATTTTTTTTAAATCCAGTATCAATAATAATATGATACAACAAATCAGAACCAGTAAGAATTGACAATTTATTGCATGTTGATGACCAGAATTGGCACTGCGTACATTCGGTTACCGGCGCATGCTTCAAAAAAGTGCAACAGGTTTACCTGTAATATCCCTTGCATTTCTTTGAATGTAAATAAACACTTTAAACAGAGTTTTAAATATGCAGATGTACAAAATGGATAAGATCAGTTAAATATTTGCCACATTAGGTATGTTTATTTCTACAGTTTCTTCATGTAATTATGCTCGCCGTGAAGAATAAATGTTTTTATATGCAAAGAAGAATCATTCAACATCTAATGATGAAGTACTTGCATAATTAAAATAATCTTTATTAATACCTAACGGATCTGTAGGCCCATCATTGCCTAAAGTTTGTTTTAGTAAAATCTGAATCCTTAACACACTATCTACTATAACACTAACATTAATATTATATTAGTGTAATGACTATAATCTACATATCCGCTAAGTTTCAACAAAAATTATTCTAATTAAACAAGTATTTCGGTACTAGATGTCGGACGGTCGTTTCTCTGCACATAATAGGTTTAACATTAAGAAGGAACATAGCTAGTGCGGAGTTTATGAGGAAACTTGTTAACGATTAAATCGACTCATCCTATCTCTTGTCGATTGTGTACTACTTAGTATCGATGTGTTCAACGCGGTTTGTAGACGATACCTTCCGCATTGCTGGGCCAAGAACGAATATTTTAACCGCAGCACTATTAACACATATGTATGTCTAAAAACGTACATGCTTTTTTTCTGATTTTTCTACACATAGTCCTTTTTACTCTTTTTTATACCTTTCCTTTGTTTTATTCCCTACGCGAAATATGAAATTAAATCATGATAAAACCCAACAGCTATCAATAACAACAAGGGGAGTGGCGGGGGAGCCCAAAGTGAATATTAAGTTTCTGGGCCTGCTGATTGCGAGCAACCTGACTTGGGAGTGCCACATTGATAACTTGTGTCGCAATCTGGCATCAGCAATATATTCTATACGAAGAGTGAAACTAGTGGCTACACCCGAGGTGGCTAGGACTGTGTACTATGCAAATTTTCAGGGAAGGGCCATGTATGGCCTATTGATCTGGAGCGCGTCTGGCGCGGTTGAGGCGGTTTTCAGGATGCAAAAGAGTGCCATCAGAGCTCTTAGTGGTGTATCTAATACTACAAGTTGTGTAAATCTATTCAGAAAATACAAAATACTGACCCTCCCATCCTTGTATATACTTGCTTGCCTGGAGTTTGTTCATAAGTCGCCAGATAAGTTCTGCAAAAATGGTGATTTTCACGAATATGAAACACGAAACCAGAGTAGTTTGGTCATACCGTATCATCGTATTGGGAAAAGTCAGCTATGTTCAAATTACATGGCCGTGAAGATATATTTACAATGCTTTGCCTTATAGGATTAGGAACCTACCATGGATTAGTCTCAAAAGATTAATAAAAACAGTGCTGGTGGAGAACTGTTTCTATTCAGTAAATGACTTTCTGATATATAAATTTTGACATTGCCATTTTTGTGTTTTTTATGTTTTCATTGTTACTGTGTTTTGTATATATCTTGCGGGTTTTAACGTGTTTGGTGGCGTATTTATTATGAGCCACAAAGGTTTTCGTTTTTGTGTTTTTATTTATTTATATTATGTAATGACGTGTGTATGTACATGTACATCAATATATTATTATTATTATTATTATTATTATTATCATCATGTCAAGACCTTTTATTTGCTATTTTAAAATATATGAATAATATTCTTGTTGTACATTTAATATATTGTTGTAAATAAATAAATATCTGTACGTGTGGGATAATAAAAAATAATGTTATTTATGCCACACGTTGGCTTGAGCCAAAATGTTATAAACAAATTGAGTATAATTATTAATGAAGTATTTAATAATTAAGCCTCATATTGGATTGGAGGCTTCAAGGGCATTCACTTTGGTATTCTGTATTGCTATGGCAATATCATCCGCATAGACAAATGTTCGAGATATTGTCTCTGGCATATCAGATAAATAAATATTAAAAAGAAATGGAGTCAATATGGAGCCCTGTGGAAGTCCATTAGCTTAGTAATACTTAATATCCTTCCCATGGATATTTGAATACCTCTGTTAGATAATTCTATTGACTAGTTGGCTCAGTTATGTACATCCTACAACTTTCAGGAATTTATACATCATACCCCGCCCCCCTTTGCACTGTATAATATGCAGCTGTGAGATCTATAAACGTTACTCCAGTGTTTAATCGTCTGTTGTATCCTGTTTTAATGCGGGTGGTCAGGGCTAAACTGGTTCTTCACAGTTGCAGTTTGATCTAAAGCCTTCTACCAACAGGGAATGGAATTAAAATTCAGTTCTTGACTTCACCAGTCAAAATTAACTTCGTACATGACCAAATATTAAAAATAGTCGAATTAGTTAAAAAAAAAGACGTTTTAAAATTATGACGATGGTTTTGGTGACAGCGTCAGAACTCATGAAGAATTATGTAATTTATTTAACAACTTGCATTAAAATCGGAACCCGATATCACGAACGAAGTCGATGACAAGAGGACAACCAACAGCCTTAACTATGAAGTTAATGCTCAACATATTCTTCGCACTAAACTATGATATGTATAAATTGCCATTTAGTAATTAGAATATTGAAGCATAAAAACTATCATTCATCTAAACTACAGTCCAAGAAGTATTGGACAGAGATTATGATGGTAGAATTGAATTTTGCGAAAGTGATAGAGATTTGCAACAACGACCGATATTTTACGTACGATTTGCTGTTTTCCTATGAGGCTACATACGTTTTGTTTGCTTAGTATTATTGATTACTATAATCGTCGATTTCGGTCAATAGATAACCCTCATTTAATGCAAGAAATATGTACACAAAATCCATAGAAATTGGTCTTTAGAATTTTTGGTTTGATATTTTCAGGAACCGTATTATAGGTCCAATTTTCTTTTATCATTATAACAGTTATATGAATCAATAATACAATCTTGTTGCGGATTGTAATATGTGGATGCACGAAATGAATAAGATCAGTTAAATATTTGCAACATCAAGTGTGTTTCAATACTTATTTTTGATCACTGAAGGTTGATATATAACCCCTTGCCACATTAATTTCCGTGTTCTGTATACGTATTTCGACCACTAAGTTGTCATCATCAGCAGATATTTAAACAGTGTCGCACCTGGAAAACTACAGTAAAAATACCCGAACGAAAACTAATTCCGCACGCGATCCGTACCGCTGAAAACCAAAACGTACAGTCAGTGTGCGTTGTTATATTATTACGTCTGTTGTCTTTTACCTTCTATCTTTTGGAAGAAGGAGGACTGGCTCGCTTCAACAATGTAAGAAATGTTTCTGGTCGAACCAGTCTGAATAAAATCTTTGCAGTCAGTTTTACGTAACAATGTCAAAACATGGATCATTATCTATTTTATTTCTTATGTAGAATTTAAACATCAAGCGATCGAAGAAATGTGTGGAAGCCACAACTTTACTTTAAGGTCTTTAAGGTAATTTGGATTGAGCCTGTGGTTGATTAACTTAATCACTGAAGGTTGATATATAACCCCTTTAGTATGCGTTTCGGCTTCTAACGGTACAGATCGTGTGCGGAATTTATTTCGTACGGGTATTTTGCCGTAGTTTTCCAGGTGCGACACTGTTTAATTATCTGCTGATGATGACAACTTAGTTGTCGAAATACGTATACAGAATACGAAAATTAATGTGGCAAAGGATTAAATATCAATCTTCAGTGATTAAGTTAATCAACCACAGGCTCCATCAAAATTACCTTATGTTCAAATACTTTATTAATGTAACTGTGTATTAGCCGTGAGAAATAAATGTTTTCACATGCAGAAAACGACCGTTTGATGTCTAATAACATCTAATAACTCATTTTTCTTTGCAAGACACTTTATAAAGTACAAAATAATTAACGAATTGAAGTCAAATTTGACATATAACTTGAAAAATGTGACTATTAAACAGTATTAGGCAACGTACAATTCGTTGTTTCTACAATAGGTACGTAGATTTTTTTATCTAGTTTCCGAGTATAAATAACGTTTTTATTTTGCTTATTATAAAATATTTAAAAATTGGAAAATCCATCGATAATAATCCGGCCGAAAGCCGATGATAACGTCAATAGCTTAATATTCGACGTATCTATATAATTAATAATTCACGCTGAGTGATTAATCGTCAGATTGTACTCTAGTACATCATATTTTGTTATAGTTCACACAGTCCTTAAACTAATTATTATTGATTAACCTAGTAAACAAATAGAAAAAAAAGAGCTTACAGCAACGCGGTCAATCCCAGAGTGCTTTTCGATATTATCTATTTAGATTATCGAATTGATAAAGCTGCAGTGTTTTCATTACGTCAATAATTCACAGGTTCTATTCGTATTTGTACCTGTCTTTTAAGTCATTTTGTGAGTATATACACTGAAAAGCACTAAATACATAATTTCTAGTACAAACACTTTACATTATTACATACACAACTAAGAAAACAACTAAATTAAATCATAATAAACTGAATAAGCCAAATAATTTAACACAAGGTAAAACATTTATAAAACCAAAATCAAAATACAAAAGATCCCGTCAACTACCAACCGATTACATGATTACCCACATTATATAAAATAATAACTGCCCTTGTAACACAAAGTATAGTTAAGCATTTAATACAGCACGAATTATTAGCAGAGGAACAAAATAGATGCAGAACGTGCAGTGAAGGGTGTAAAAAAGGAATTATAAATAACAGTGTAATCATGAAACTAACAGAGAAACATCAGGGAAATTTAGTAGCAGTGAAGCCCTGAAGACGTCTCATATAAATGGTGACGAAACGTCGGTAACAGAATTATCGCAGCCGCGGTGCCAGCCTAGAAGCCAAGATGAAGAAAGTGTGGACAACGACCGCAGAAGTATACCTGCCGCATATTGTAAATTGTTCGAGCAAGTTTTAATGTGATTTTGTTGGAATTTTAACAGAAATTTAATTGCTATAATTCTTGCAATAGAGATTAATAATGTGTTCGGCATCTTAATGCTATGAACTGGATTAGCATGTCGAAAATTTCTTAACTAATTATATCCCCAGTCTCTCTGACAGAAATTGGTAATGGCCGAAAGATTTTTGGTGGCAACAAAATATTTTCTCAAGCATATTCTATTGAATTACCATTTGGAAAATTGGCTGGTCACTCCATTCTTTCTATACCAACTTTATCAATACAATTGTTCACGATGTCTACTCAATGGGGACGAGAATTTGTGAATTCGACACACACGCTGCAGGCTACAGAAGAAACATGAGTCGCAAAATATTATTCAAATATATTTTGGTAGTAAAAGCTTCATTTTGTATGAAGTAAAAGTCGGTTTTGCCCCCCCCCCCCCCCCCCCCCCAGTACTTATTCCGACCTATATCATTACGCTATAACTATCACTTTTAGGCTTGGTTCACGTCAAATCAAAGTACGCCAAAATGTGGCTTCAACGCAAATCTGGATTCGTCACTGAATAAAACTCCCTAGTCTTTATACACATAAAATCCACATCTGCCCATATTCCACGAGCTCTTTTATTCTATGCAGTAAGAAGAATGCAAGTCAACTATCGACGGGCATATAAACCAGACATCGTCAAAGTGTTTCTTATATTTTACATTGACAATAATCTTCCAGTGGCTGCAACAAAGTCACTGCGAATATAGGTTGCATTAAGAAGGTAACTTCTACTTGTCGATTTATGAAACCATAAACAAATACATAGCATTCAAGATGCTAAAACTGGGAAGAGGGAGGATAAAACAACACGGGACTTATCACGTACTTGTCATATAGTCTTACCCGTTATCGAGTTTCAGAATTCATCAATAAGATTAAATATAATCCCTTCCCATAATAATTTTTGTATTTTATATACATATTTCAACAACTAAGTTGTCATTATCAGCAGATAATTAATAACAGTGTCGAATCTGGATCCGCTGTAATACTACACACCTTTACTGCGGATCCAGGTATGACACTGGGATTAGTTATCTCCTGATGATGAAAATACGTGTACAGAATACGAATATTGATGTGACAAGAAGTTCTATTTAATCTTATTTAACCCTATTCAACCTTGATTACTCAAGGTTGATATATAACCCCTTGCCACATTAATTTTCGTATTCTGTATACGTATTTCGACAACTAAGTTGCCACCAGCAGCAGATAATTAAACAGTGTCGTACCTGGAAAACTATGGTAAAAATACTCGTACGAAAACAAATTCCGCACGCGATCCGTACCGCTGAGAGCCAAAACGTACACTATTCAACCTTAACTACCACAGTCTCCACTACAATTTGTAGAGCTTTAAAATGATTAATGCGTACGTTCTGCGGATGTTTTTGTACGAAGTGTGAACAAACGCTTCAAGTGTACAACGATTTAGGTGCAAAATCCATAAACGCATTGCTTACGTTAAACGAGTGCTGATTGTATATTGCTCAGTGCAATTTTATTAGTCTAAGTATAAGAGTTTGTGAATGAAAAATGAAGTAAACGTATTGAAGATGGTCATAAAATAAAAAAAAAACACTGTATATTTAGTGTTTAAAACAAAAGCATTACTTATTTAAATATTGCTTTTATAACTGAAATCCTATTACTTAACCTTACAAAATCTAGGAAGCATCTATTGCTAAGAATACGAAATAATAGATATTGGGTGTGCTGTTCGACTTTCAGCCCGAGTTTTCCAATTACATTGCTAGCATATGTATCTTAACATCTTGTGCGCTTAGCTTTGTGATTAGCTCTTGCAGGAAGTATTCCACTCTCTCAACTTGAATATGCTTCGATTGTCTGACATCCCTACAATTTATACCAGCAGTCGGCCCTTGCGGGAATTTAATTTTTAAAATTGGTAGCAACGAAGAATTTATTGTATAATATTTAATACGTTTACGCCAGGAATTTTCTTTTTTCGCTTCTCCAAAGGATTCAGCCAGTGGAAAATCCGACTTTTTTAATAACAAAATTGACTTTTCGTCGTTACTCTCTTTAGTCTCTAATATCGTTTTATTCCTAATGCACGATCTTCAGATATTTTTTATTAATTCTGCACGAACTAGCATCTACTGTAGAGCACCACTTATTCATACGAAACATTTAATAGCGGAAGAATCTGGGCACACCATGTTTTTCATTTAATGATAAATATATTAGGTTTCTTATTTATTTTTTATAAACCTTATCATCATTACGTTATCCAGGTTATGCCAATTGAACAATAAAGTTCCATTATTAGTTACTATTACTTAAAAACAATATCAGGTTGATGCATAAATTCACAGCATTTTTTGTGTCTAGTGGGAGAGTGCCCTGAAAAAAATTATTAGGCATATGTCAATTTTTTTTTTAGTGTTGTATTATTGTTTCATTGAATAGGTTTTAAATTAGTGTATAGAATATTTATTAACAAGAGAAAATGGAATATCGAGTCGTAATCCATTGGAAATGTTATGCCATTTACGAAATGGTTTTTATTAGGGTTACGCTGTTACACTTCGTAATTTAAGTTTCATTTGATAAACCAAAACTGCGTGGTCAGTCTATATATGACCCTTTCTGTTATATTCTGTCCCACAACCCGTAGACTAAATATCTTGGAGTAACGTTGGATAGGACACTTTCGTACAGGAAGCATTTGTCTAATTTCGCTGTGAAACTACAAATGAGGATCCTTCACGAACTTGCTGAAACATGATGGGGGTCCCAAAAAGTTACTCTGAGGATCTTTGCTCTAAGTCTCGTATATTCGATGGCAGAATACTGCGCCTCCACCTGGTTAAATAGCTCGCGTACGAATCGAGTGGATTCTGTTTTCAACCAGACAATGCGCATTGTTTCCGAGACTGTAAAGTCTACCCTAAGATTCTGGCTTCCCGTTTTTCAGCCATATTGAGATCGCTTTTGGCGATCTTATCCCGAAGTCTCTGTCAATTCATGAAGAAGTTCCTAATACCGCATTTGATCGTTTTAAATCGAAGAAATTATCTTTAAAAACCACTCTCAGAAGCAAAATTCACACAAAGTCCGTACTAGACCAGTACCGCCGAAATCCAAGTCTAGTATAGACTTTGCCTCTGTGCGGATATTGCCGTGGTTTCAGGTGCGCCACTGTGATTAATTATCTGCTAATAATGACAACTTAGTTGTCAAAATGCGTATACAGAATACGAAAATTATTGTGGAAAGGGGTGTTATTAACCTTAATTGATTAATTTAATCAACCACAGTCTCCATTAAACTTCACCATGGCGATTCATAAATAAACTGTTTCTGCGAATTTTGGAGAATGATATCGGCAATCAAACGCAAAGAAATTTGAACATTTGACAGAACAGATCAGATTAGTTTTTAAATTTTGGTGAATGTGGGGACAATTTTTATGTACTCGAAACGTCTTGTTTGTTACAAGACGGAACCGGTTAAAAGAAGCGGGTATTTATACTATTATATTCGATAGCGTCTTCTGGATCTTTTTTACTCACAAATTGCGATTTGGATGTGACTCAATTGTTTGTAATTAAAGCACAACGGCGACAATTAAGCCTTTCGCAAGTATTTCAGAACGTTTCTATTGAATCACAAAACAAATGGCTTCGAAGTTTTACCTATGGAGTCACTTTTTATCAAATCTCAGCCTTTCTTTAATATTGCTTATATTAATAAAACGACAGCGTTTCTAATCGCCAGTAGCAATGTAGAATACGAACATAGTTTCAACATGTTGACCTCAAAATATTGATCGTTGGTTGGTCGTTTCAAGTAATAGAACAGATTGAAGTTTTACCATAACTAAAAGTCGCGTTAACATCTACTTAAACTCAAACCGTTATACTGAGGAATAAATATAACACTGTCTAAATTTCACACTGTATATTAACTGCGACTAATTTCGCCTGCTAGAAATTTGTCAAGCAAGGATTGCTCGATATTGCCTAAATATATAATACAGTGTGAAATTTAGATAAAGTGTTTATTTATTCCTTGGTGTCATGGAATTTCACAAAGTAAAGACCTCAACAATCAACTATTTCAAATAATTACCTTATAATCATTACTAAACATAAAAATACTTTTTGAACAGGCCCTGTATATAATCCAAAAACCTTGGCCATTAATTTCTTTTGATATTTGTGTCCTTGTGCGTGAAAAAACACATTTTTTTACTACCCGACAAAATTATATTTTTGTTCAAAGAATTCTTTTGTTAACATATCTGAAGCGGGCGTAAAAATTTGTTGAACCGAAATAATTGTAATTACTGTTGGAAAGTAGTAGGTACGCCCGTTCATCGTACACCAAATTTTTTCCAGTCGACATTACGACTGCTTTAACCAGGGGAATGAATTTTATCTTTCGTCTGTAGTTTTACCGTCCGGAGAATTTATTTCGTACAAAGACACAAAAACACACACCCGCCTGTCTCGCTTTTTGTTTTCTTTCATTTTTGCCTACGGGGCCATTATTAGCAGTTCGTTTAGAAAGTCTAAATTTCTTTAAGAGAAGCGTCCGCCAGAAAATGTATTGTAAAAAAAGTTTGATCGAGAATGAAGGTGATTTCTTTGGATGGCAGATAAATAAAGACTGTACTAATAGAAACTCGCTTCAGTAAAAACTTCTGAATATTTAATTGTTTTTGCTATTGTTGTACAGTGTGATTCAAAAAGGTGAACATAACATCAATTATCTATACTTTCCACACTACGAGGTGCAGCAATTAAATACCGAGACCGATGTGAGAAACGTTATTTATTGCAAATAAACTTATATACCCTTCAACATACTCTCCTCCCCTATCTATACACCACTGTATACGTGTCTTCCATTGTTCAATGCTCTGCTAGTTCATCAGTTGTCAGCCTCTTCAATGACTCTGCCGTTTTTGCTTTTACATGTTCAACAGACTGAAAATCTCTTCCCTTTAATGCACTTTTCACGTTTGGGAACAGTTAGAAATCACATGATGCGAATAAGGAGAATGATCAAGCGTAGCAATGCGTTTGTTCGCCAAAAACTGCGTCACAAATAGGGCATTGTGAGCTGGTGCGTTGTCCTGGTGCAGAATCCACGAGTCGTTCTTCCACGAATCTAGTTTTTTCTTCCATACTTTTTCCCTCGGCTTGATTATGACTTCTTTGTAGTATTTCTGATTAACGGCTTGACCTTCAGACACGCAGTCAGTCATGATAATACCATTGATATAGAAAAAAAAAACGATCAGCATTGCCTTCAATTTCGACTTGCTCATTAGTGCTGTTCTCTGTCTTGACGATCCGATGGCCTGCCAGTGCATCGACTGACGCCCTGTTTCCGAGACATACTGGAAAATCCAAGTTTCATCAGATCTGATGATTTTTGTGAGCAAGTCTGGTTCTTCTGTGAGTCGTTCCATGATGTCAGAGCAAATGTTTCATCCGATTGTCGTTTTGTTCCTGGGTGAGGTTTTTAGCATCGTTTTCTCACAAACTTTTGTCATGTTTAAATACATCATACAAAATGTGTCTTACTATTTCATTCGAATGCTCAGACGTCGGTCCTTCCGCACAATTTCATTAATTTTCTAAACGTTCATCATCTTCGACCTCTTCCCGGCCTTCAGGAAACTGTTTGCGCCATTCAAAAACTCTCACACGTGACATAACATTATTAAAAATACCTCCTTTAACATTTGTAAACATTCTGTTGGCGATTTTTGTTATTTGACAAGAAATTTCAGGTTAATTCGCTACTCGATTTTTATGGCAACCATTATTACGGCACTATTAAGTAACAGTGGCCTCTACAATTAAAGCTCGAAAGTAAACTAAAGCTGTTGCTTGGGAAGTACCAAAGTCACTGACATTCCAATTACAACCTCGCCCGATACGACTGAACGATTGAAGGAGCACAGTCTCCTTATTTAGTTGCCATACCTCGTATAGATTTTTTGCATTTTTTGCATAGCAGTAAAAGTGACTACAACATTTCTTCGTTTAATATTCCATTAACATTGAACCTCTAAGACTAAGCATTTCTTGTTGAAATAAACAACATAGGGTTATGGACCTTACTTTTTTGATGTGACTACTACATATCTCAGCACGCTGTCAAACTGGCTCATTCCTCTGAATTAAGTTCTAGAAGATCACAGATTACGCGGTTTTGTTATTTGCCACCGCATATCGATTATCTTGGAATTTTGTTTGGCTTTCTTTGATAACTTCAGATTCTTTCGGATTGAAGCCTGTAACTATGTTCTCCAATATGTAAGATTCCGCATGGCGCTTCAAGGATATACGGACGCAATCTCAGAAATCCTCGAGCATGTTCAAGAGGCTTGCGAAGCACTGCATTATTACTTTCAATTAATGCATCTCATCTACAAATAACTTCTTTTACAAGACACAAAGAATCAATTTTACACCCAACATGTATCAAGTTACCAGTCTTCTTTAAAGACTAGCCTAGAAAACGCATAGTTGCGGCGACGTCAGTCATGAACATTGGTTTCTTGAAAGTTCAAATTTTTTTAATGTGTTTAACACTACCTTTGATATTACCTTGGCAGTACATTATTGTACTCTTGTAAAAGCTAATAAGATTGAAGATGACGCTTGATGCTGTTCCGTTGTACATATCATAACATTAGCAATAAATTTTCTTTACAGCCTGTTTCGTCCACACATAACCACAGTTTCTCGTTTCTCGTTTTTCAATTCTGGTTTAATTCTATTTTCAAAACGTTTACGAGAAAGTGGTGTAAAATTTTGTAATAGATAATAGTTCACCTATTTATTTCAGACTGAGGCAAATGATTCATTGTTTAATAAAATTAAATAATAATAATAATTTTAATCTAATAGTAAATTAGAAAGTTTTAATTGTTTCAGATAGCTGTGTTCTTAGAACTGTGAAGTAATAAAAATTCCTCAAAGTTCATTACGAAATTTTGTAATAGATAATAGTTCACCTATTTATTTCAGACTGAGGCAAATGATTCATTGTTTAATAAAGTAAACGGTAGATTTGACAAAATAGATGTTACACATAACTCGAATAGAAATTAGTCATTCGATTGTACAGTAGTTTTTTATTATTGTACTATTCACGTGTCGTTTAGTCATTTTTTACCTAGAACATTAGAGGTTCATCTGAAACTATACATTTGGTTTCTGAGCAATCGTACATTAAATATTGTATTTTTAATAAACTTATACACTGTGTTCAACAACGCTCGTTTCTTCTAGCTGTGTAACTACGACATTATCACATACATACAACAGTTCATGCAGAAGCCCATACAGAACTCTACACATCCGCGCCCCGCACGTTAATTCTAGTCAGCGAGCAAATCATAACTGAGAATCGAGTACGTTTACGGAGCTTTGCATATCTACATTCATTACGTGCAGAATAATATTCGCATCTTTAAACTAAGATAATAATATAAGAATAACGACGTACTAACAGGTTTTATACTCCGATGTACATAGTAAAATTACGTAAGAGAATATTTTTAGTAATCGGCCTACTTTGTAGAATAAGCAATATACATATTATGATTGTTATAAATATTAATCTATTCGGCACTGTATTCGTTTTTTAGTACTCACTCTAAGTATAACAAAAAGTAAATTAGAAAGTTTTAATTGTTTCAGATAGCTGTGTTCTTAGAACTGTGAAGTAATAAAAATTCCTCAAAGTTCATTACGAAATCTGAAAACATTGCTTCTTAAAACGGTACGATATTACGCGATGTTTCTAATTATAAAGAAAATTCCTGAGAACTTCTTCGCTTAAAATTGAAACAAATAAAAATGAAGAAGTTACAAGATTGTAATAAAAAGCGCAGCTGTTTTCATTTATTCGATTTATCTTTTCTTGTACAAAAAAACGTTAAACATTTAGTTCGCGGTAGGAAGATTGCCCGCAAGTATGTTTAAACGAGACCGGTCATTTTTCTTACTAAAAACAGAGCCTTTTTCAACTACATTTCCGTCTTGTTTTTCTCTAATATTTTCCATGTTCTATCTGAAAAATCAAAGGACAAATTTGTGAATAGGGTCAGCTCGTTTCGTTTTTTCCCTTCCGTACCTTTGTCCGTTCTTCATTTGTTTAATTGGAAAGGGACCCAAGTCCGTCGGCATGCCTATATGTATAAGTTGTACCTTCTCTCTCTGTAACTTCTCCACGATACCGGAACTGTAGAGATCGCCGTTATGAAGGATTCCTTTTCAAGACTACAAAAATTACATAAAGTATGTTTTCGTAAAATTAATATTCGAGGGCAGTTTGACAAGTAGTGAGAATGGAAAAGAAAAACGAATTTTTTAAATACAAAATAATTTTTATTTTTCAATATATTCTCCTAAAAGAGCAATATATTTATTCCAATGGTGCTCCAATGCCCTTATGCCATTTCTAAAATGCGATTCCGGAAGGTTTGCAAGATACTTATTTACGAAGATGATAAGCTCGTCGTTAGACGAAAATTTCTTTCCACCTAGTGCCGTTTTCAATTTTGGAAAGAGGTGGAAGTCGGAAGGGGCTAGATCCGGCGAATAAGGCGCATGCGGTACTAATTGGAAATGCAACTCGTGGATTTTGGACATCGCAACTGTGCTGGTATGCGAGGGAGCGTTGTCTTGGTGAAACAGAATTATTTTCTTTGCCATTCCTGGCCGTTTAGCACGAATATCAACATTTAATTTTTGTAGAAGTTCTGCATAATAGTGTCCGTTTATTGTGGCACCTTTCTGAAAGTAATCAATGAGCAAAATGTCCTTTGAATCCCAAAAAATTGATGCCATCACCTTGTTTGCCGATAAAGTGGTTTTCGCTTTCTTTGGAGGTGCAAAACCACGTTCTAACCATTGTTTCGACTGTTGTTTAGTTTCGGGTGTACTGTAGTGTATCCAAGTTTTATCGCAAGTAACAAATCGTCTACAAAAATCAACCGGATTCCGCTTATACAGGTCCAAACACTCATTCGAAATGCGCAAACGAGTGAACTTTTGATCAGTCGTAAGCAATCACGGTACCCATCTTGCCGAAAGCTTGGAAAGGCCCAATTCTTTCGTTAAAATGTGGTGTACGCGTTCTGTTGAAATGTTTACCATGTCTGCTATCTCTCTCACTTTGAATCGTCGATCTTGCGTAATAATATTATGGATTTTACAATCATTTCCTTAGAAGTCACGATTTTAGGTGTTCCAGAGCGCGCTTCACCAACACAGCTTGTTCTACCACGTTTAAATTCATTTACCCATCTACTCATCGTGGCGGATGATGGAGCAGATTCACCTAATGTTTCCCGAAACTCATCTTTTATTTCGGTAGCTTTCATACCCTTACTTACGAAGTATTTAATCACCGCACGATACTCTGCTTTTTCCATTTTAACAAAACGACGTGTTGCTTCTTTTACAATCAGCTGTCAAAAATAAACTAATCAACCGATTTTTCTAAATATCGGAATGTAAAAATATAAATAGGCAACCTAAATTACAATGCATTTGTTTTACCAGGTAGAGCGCCACCTATGTGTCATTCTCACCACTTGTCAAACTATCCTCATAAATACATAAAATAAAGAGTGTGCGTTTTGGCTTTCAGCGGTACGGTTCGTGTGCGAAATTAGTTTTCGTACAGGTATTTTGCCGTAGTTTTCCAGGTGCGACACTGTTTAATTATCTGCTGATGATGACAACTTAGTTGTCGAAATACGTATACAGAATACGAAATTTAATATGGAAACGTGTTTTATATCAACCTTCAGTGATTAAGTTAATCAACCACAGGCTCCATCAAAATCACCACCACCATCTTATAAGATTAACTGATTTGAATTCAAAGCTTCTGGAAACGTTTTTATATTTTTATTATTGTATTCAACGAGCATTAGAAACGTATCAATAAAATTTATTAATTCAACTTACATTAGGAGTGTATCAATAATTGTGCTAAGAAATTGTTACGGTTTATTTTTCATTTAGAACATATTTCGGCGTATTGTATATTTATTTATTTATTAAAATAACCCTGCCGTATTTGATAGAAGGGACGCCTATGGCCATTGATGAAGGTTATGTGGAAACACATATTTAGGATATCGTATTCATTTTAAAGTTTTAAAATATATTTAAATAAATATATTTCGGCGTACGTTTACTTCGACCTTGATTTTGTTGTTATCAATGAACGCTTTTTGTGGTGAGCAGGTGTTCATATAGCGAATGCAAAAACATCCCCCCGTTCGTCTTACTCGCCCTGGTCCGAAACAATATATCTATATCGATGGCATTTGAAAGTTAGCTCCGTAAAAGGTTGGACGTATAATATCGACCCGCTTCGATTTCTTATAATCACATGTGTATCTGAACGTAAGTAGCAAATCATCTTCAGAGCCCGTTACCATCCACAGGTATGTGTCTGCCAATTAACTAAGAATTTGAGTACAATTCCTTATTGGTATTGTTGTTATAGGGTTTCTCCAATTACCGCGGTCTAGGTGCCCGCACATATAAGTAAAACTCCGACGAAGCATCGTGACGGCCAACGCTACTCTTCCATAGGTACCACCGAACTCCGACGGAATTTCCCAGCCGTCCTGAGGCCGGTTCTGGGCCGCACGGGAATTACACCTCAGCTTGGATGCGATAAGTAGCCTCCAATTTACTATATTATACTTCGACACTAGTACAAAAAAAATAACTCACGGAGTGGGAACATATAGAGCAAAAGAATAAGGCGTCGTAGTTGTTTGTAAATTTAACGATCCAACTTAGTAGATTTAATTAGTTTTCGAAATTATATGTGGGAAATGTAATAAATTTAGGGAACCAATTTTAGTGGATTTAATTAGTTTACGAGACGATATGTGGGAAATATATTAATTCACAGAATTGGCTAGTGTAAACTCAATATATGTATATATATATATCGGGGTCGCCGAAAACTTTAATGTTCTTTAGTTGTTGAGATATTTATTTCCCCCTTTTGTGTTACATAGTCATTGATAATTGTATATATATATATATATATATATAAAGAATAAATTATCATATGTTGAGAGAGGGTAGAGGAATGTTTAATAAATAGTGGAATTGTTGAGTACAAATGTACTGGGTGTTTCAATCTTAATTTACCCGTCGTAACTGTGGCGATTCTAGGCAACTTACAGGCCAATAGAGCTACAGCCTGTGAGAAATCAAACGATTACATCTGCCATAATTTCGCTCTTGGCGCCCTTCTCTTTTTCTTGTAATCTTAAAGCTAAAACTAAAAAAAAAACAAGATCTGAACTTGCGAACCACGACCTCCGCGATAGCTGGCTGGCATCGTTCGGTTGCTGCCCGGAAAAACTTAAGCTCCCCCGAGCGGTCGTTCGCGACCCGCAGCATTTGCTCTCGTGTGCAATCAGCACGTAGCAAAATGTACTAATCTTTCGATACAAAAATATATTGTAATAAGCTGGCGAAGAAAACGAAATTCAAAAAGAGACACAAGGTACTTTTATTTGTAATTTCATTAAGTGTATGGTCGATGGCCAAATAAAGAGATTTCCTTTCGAAAATCTTGCTTTTCTAAGAAAAGGCAAAACTTATTTACTTTCTTAAGTAATTGATACTGGTCATCTATATATCGATCTTTAAAACTATATCAGGAGGTCTTTTTGTATCATTATTTCACTTTGTAATGGGTAGATTCATTACGACGTACTTTTTTTAATAGCGATTTTTTGACAGATAAAGCGTGAATCGTGTCAAACTTTTTCACGCTATTTTAGTTAAGTATTGTGTGTCATTTTATTATGGAGATATTCAGCCCCGCACAGTGTCTACAAATTATTCAGTTGTATTACGAAAATCAGCCTTCCAGGAGAATTGTGTTTCGTGCGCTTAGAGCAACTTATGGTCTACGTAATCGGCCCTCCTAACGCACAATTCGCTATACCATTGAAAATTAGAAACGCAATTTTCATTATTGAATAATAGGCGACTAAATGGGTCGCATCCAGCACATAGTGAATAAAATATAGTGATGGTAGCTCAGAGTGTACGCGATGACCGTGAAGAATCGATTCGACGTTGATCTCCACAGCTTGATTTGTCGTATGCCACAACTTGGCATATTTAGGATCTTGGTTTAAAAGCACACAAAATGGAACTTTTTCAAGAATTGAAAGCGCCTGACCTTTCGAATTCGTCACCGTTTCTGTCTTTGGGCTCTTAAAAAACTTGAAGAAGATTCACTGTTCTCGAACAAAATTTTGTTCAGCAATGAGGCCCATTTCTGCCTTAATGACTACGTCAATAAGCACAATTGCAAGGTTTGGAGTGAAGAGCAGCTCGAAGATGTTCAAGATGCCATTACATTCAGACAAAACCATTTTTTGGTGTGGAATGGACAAGTGGAATCATCAGTCGATATTTCTTCAAAAATGAAGACAGCTGCAACGTAACTGTGATGGCGCCTGTTATCGCGCCATGATAACGGGCTATTAGCTGCCTGAAATTGAAGCCCGTAATCTCGACGACATCTAGTTCCAACAAGATAGCGCTACTTGAAACACAGCCCGTGAAAGCATAGCTTTATTACGATTTAGTGAACATTTAGTTTCACGTAATGAACCTGTGTAATGTCCGCCTAGATCATGTGATATCACACCCTTAGACTTTTTCCTTTTGGGCTACGTAAAGTCCAAAGTCTACATGGACAGGCCAGCTACGATTGAGGAATTGGAAGCCAACATTCTTTGCGTTATTCGCCAAATACCACTTGAAATGCTCGAACGCGTCATGTTCGTTGCAGTTACGCCCAACATTTGAAGGAAATAATTACTTAAAAATATCAAGAATGATACTCTTATATCATAATAAAGAATAAACGATAGAACTGAAGTTTTATTTTATTTTTATATTTGAAAAAAGTAGCTCCAAATGAATCATCCGTTGCATACATGTACTTTGCCCTATTTCCCGCAACTGTGGGGGAGATGTTCGCAACGGTTTCTTTTCTTTTTTATTTTTTATATACTTTTTTGTTTTTTTTAATTAAATTGATTTAGTTTGTACTTATTTAACGACATTTTTTTAAAATTATCATTGTCAAAAACTTGTTTGTGTTGATTACGTGATGGATTTTTTTATACATATTGTATTTCACTGTGAATTTATTATTTTATTTCTATTTATCCGTTTTTTTTCAAAATAAGTATTCATATAGTACTCTAGAAGGTAATATAATGTATTATTAAAATTTAATATATATTTGGATAATACAGATTTCATTTTTAGGTTATAATGATAGACCCATCTCAGCCGTCGACATCGGCTGCCTCTAACCCTGTTACTACTAGCAAAAAAAAGGTATTTCTCACCGGATGCTCGAGATACACTCTAGAGAGAGTATAATTATTTTAAAAAACCCTCCATCAAGCACTATCTAACCTGGCATTTATATTTAAGTATTTATAATATTCTCAATACCTCTAGGTAAAGTTCTTGAAACGGTTGCTGGAGTTGGAGTTTCAAAGCGTACTTTATGAAGAATTGTAAGTAAGGGTCGGCAAAATGAAAACGGTGAAAAATAAATATTTGTTTCTCGAGGAAGTATAAACAGAAAAACAAAGACCTACAGTACAGGCAATTTAAATTAGCTTTGCTGGAAAAACCACTTCATTTAGAAAATTGCTAAAGAAGTTAGGCTTCAGGTTTTTATGATGAAACGAATCATAAATTTAATAAAAAGTATGCCCGTAGATGAAAAAAGCAAGTAATAATCCTGCTATTTTAAGGGAACGTAATGAAATTCGAGAACTACGAAGTGCATATATAAAAGCAATTACAAAATTACGATCAGAGAATCGACCAATTTTTATACAGGTTGGTGAATATATAAGTACGCTAACAGTATTTATATCAATTGCATTTTTAAATGAGACCTACATATATTCACGAAGAACACGCTGCCATGTATAATTTAAAACAGGGATTGAAATGCCCTATTTCGAAAGGCAATCTACTAATCGTAGTACATCTGGTATATACATATGTACCTAGTCCTGCCATAAGTATTGATACAAGTGTAAACGCACCTTTTTGCAGATGATAACTTGAAAGCACAAAAATTTTATGTTGGCAGTTCTGACATTTGATATATGCTTTACAAAAGTGCCGAACAATTTCACTATAGCGTGAGTCGTCATTATGGAATGGTCGGATAAAGAGAGCCGTATTGCGGTTATTGCACTTCATAAGTGTGGAACAGAAAGAGCCCGTATTTTTGATTTATTGAAACCGTTAAATATTACGCGTGTGTTTGTGTATCGTACTGTTAAGTTATTCATTGATACTGGAAATGTAATCGACCGTAAAAGATCTGGCAGGCCTCGCATAGTTCGTACACCACAGGCCATCAATGCTGTGAGGTCCCGCATCAATCCACATCCTGTCCGCAAGCAGAAAATCATGGCTCGTGAAATGGGTATTGTTCCGAGAACCATGAGCCGTATCATTAAACAAGACCTAGGACTTAGAGCTTTCAAACGACAAACAGGACAGCGCCTTAACGTTGAATTAAAAAAGAATAGGAAGAAAAAATGCAGACACCTGATATCGTTGTACGGCAAAGAGCGTTACGAAAAAATTCTGTTTTCTGATGAAAAAATTTTTACCGTGGAAGAAACTTTTAAATAACAGAATGATAGGGTGTATGCACGGTCCTCCAGGGAAGCCAGTGAAGTAGTGCCAAGGATTCAGCGAGGTCATTTTACTGCTTCAGTGATAGTTTGGTGGGGAGTATCCTATGACGGTGTCACTTCCTTGCATTTTTTGAAAAAGGTGTTAAAACAGCGGCCAAAAACTATCAACGAGACATTTTAAGCAACGTAGTGGAGCCCCTGAACTACACCATGTTCCAAAACCAACCATGGATATTCCAACAAGACTCTGCGCCCGCTCTCAAGGCCAAAACAACTCAGCAATGGCTTGAAAATCATGTACCTGAGTTTATTAGTACTGACTATTGGCCGTCAGCAAGCCCAGACCTAAATCCGCTCGACTACAAACTGTGGTCAATATTAGAGAGCATAGTCTGTAGAAGACCCCATCGCAACCTGGAATCATTGAAGCAAGCGTTAACAGAAGCAGTCGACAATTTTCCCATGGATATCGTCCGTACAGCGATTGATGAGTGGCCCTGCAGACTTCGGCGTTGTATTAAGGCAAATGGCGGCCATTTCGAGTAATTTGCATTGTATTTTGTAGCTTACTATTCCCAAAATAAACTATCAAAAAATAATTTAAATCCAACTTGCAGTTTTCGTTTTGTACTTAAAAACCTTTATATCAGTATTTATGGCAGGACTAGGTATATGTATACACAGTCTGCCGCAGAGAAAACGTTACTTTTTTAAAATAGTAATTCTTAGTGGCGCTATCTATTAAAAAAAATATGCATCGGTAAGGTAGATCTTTCACCAATGTTATGTCAAAATATCATGACATTTGTATCATTAAAAGCAAAGAAATTGCTCATAAAGTAACAGTGTATATTGGGCATTGGACGGAAAATGAATTTTGAACAAAGAGCGAATATCAAGTTCTATTTTAAACTCGGTAAATCGTTTATTAAAACGTTTAATTTGATGAGACAAGTATATGGTGATACGTGTTTATCACCTACGAGTGTGTATGAATGGTATAAATGATTTAAAGACGATCGTACAGACGTAAATGACGACGAACATTCTGGTGCAAAAACATCTGTTGTTACGGAAATTAACATCGAATTTCTGTGTGACTTTATGAGAAATGAGCCGAAATCTTCATTGCGATACGTGGGAATAGAATTAAATAATTACTAAGATTCAATTCATCGTATTTTGACACAGCATTTGGGTTAGAGAACGATTTGTGCAAAATTTGTGCCACATAAGCTAACTGAATTCAACATTGTACAGACTTGATTAAAGTCTCAAAAAAGGATAAAATCTTCAGATATTCTATTGTACCTGGGGATGAGGCGTGGTGTTTTCAATATGATTCCGAGACCAAGCGTCAAATCTCTGAATGGAAGCATCCAAGCGAAGAAAGACCGAAAAAAGCCGTTTGGAGAAGTCAAAAGTGAAGACAATGTTGATTTGTTTTTATGAATAATAAAGGCATAGTGCACAATGACTTTGTACCAACTAGCAAAACGGTCAACTGTAGATTATCTTGGTGTTATGAAGCGTCTTTTGGTACATATTCGTCATGTGCGCCCGCAATATCGTGAAAATGATAGCTGGCATTTGTTACATGATAATGCACCTTCCCATCGCTCAACGCTTATTACTGATTTTCTAACTACAAAATAACATTTTAACCATCAACCATTCACCGTATTCACCGGATTTGTCCTATTGTGTTTTCTGTCTATTCTCCAAATTACATTTGCCGATGAAAGGACAGCGTTATGCCGACGTCGAAGCCATTAAAAAGGCGTCGACAGCGATCTTGAAGGACATCTAAAGATGAACTTAAAAATTCATTCGACATGTTAATTGACCGTGCAAAACGTTGTATTGAAGACGAAGGCGACTACTTTGAATAAAATAAATGAATTTTACCAAAATCGTAAGTGCTTTTGTTTTTATTTTAAAATTTCCGTTTTCTCTGAGACAGTTTTAATGTTACTAGAACTATAATGCAAAAATAACTTTCTAATTAGGTAGGAGCTGTTCTTAAATTTAAAAAAATTATTAAAATTATTTAACAATTTCGATTAAGAATGTATATATTGTGTTGGCAACCAAGTACTTTCGGTTTTTACTGATAGAGAGCGTTGCTCTATTTTTTGTATAACGTACGTTAGTGCTGTACTTTACCGTTTGTCGCGTGATACTAGTCACATTGACGTAACTTCAGAAGCAAGTAGTGCGTGATTTTTATTAAAGCTATTAGTTGTGGGTTAATTTTAAATGGAGTGCAGAAACGAACATTTTCGACATATTTTACTATTTTATTTCCGTAAAGGAAAGAAAGCTGCTGCGGCTCACAAAAAGATATGTGAAGTTTATGGTGCTAATTGCTTAACAGAGCGCACGTGTCAGAATTGGTATAAAAAATTCCGTTTTGGAGATTTTTCCCTCAAAGATGAGCAACGTTCTGGTCGGACTACTGAAGTTGATGATGACCAAATCAAAGTCATAACTGAAGAAGATCGTCATATAACTGTTCGAGAGATTGCGGAGAGGCTACATGTATCGCACAAAACAATTGAAAAACATTTAAAATGTCTTGGGCTAGTTAAGAAGCTTGATATTTGGGTACCTCACGAATTGAAAAAAATTCATTTAACACAAAGAATCAACTTTTGCGATATGCACCTTAGAAGAAATGAAACCGACCCTTTCTTAAAAAGAATCATCACTGGTGATGAAAAATGGGTCCTGTACAGTAACATAGTTCGAAAACGATCATGGAGCAAACACGATAAACCAGCTCAAACCACATCGAAAGCTGAATTGCATCCAAAAAAGATCATGCTGTCAGTTTGGTGGGATTACAAAGGTGTTGTGTTTTTTTGAGGTGCTTCCAAGGAACCAAACGATCAATTCTGATGTTTACTGTCAACAATTAATAAAACTGGATGAAGCAATCAAAGAAAAACGGCCAGAATTGTCAAATCGGAAAGGTGTAGTTTTCCACCAAGATAATGCAAGGCCTCACACATCTTTGGCAACTCGTGGGAAACTATTGGAGCTTGGCTGGGAAGTGATGCCACATCCCCCATACAGCCCTGATCTACCACCATCTGATTACCATTTATTTCGAAGTTTGCAGAATTCTTTGAATGGTAACCCTTTCGCAAATGACGATGACCTTCACTCGCACCTGGTTCAGTTTTTTGCTGATAAGGACCAGAAATTTTATGAGCGCGGAACCATGCAGCTGAAAAAAAGATGGCAAAAGGTCATTGAGCAAAATGTAAAATATATAATTGATTAAAAACTATGCTTTGTTTAGAAAAAAGTGTTTTATTTTATACTAAAAAACCGAAAGTACTTAGTTGCCAACCCAATATTATAAATTGCTTCTGAATGTAGCCTAACTGTTTCGAATTGATTTATAGCTCAACACGCAATTTTTGTCGCGCAGCTTGGTGCCATGAGAAAACCGCGTGAATTATATCAATTAGATTGAAAATATAATTAAATTTCGGAGATGTTTAATTTAATCAAATGTGCTTTAAATGGTAAATGGATTTAGCTTTGTTTGCTATCTATTAAATTAGGGAATTTATTTAGATTGTCGATTGAAATTAGAAGACCACGTCAAGCAGATATGAAAAAACTAAGCCGCTTTAGTTTTTGAAAATCTTCAATACGAATTAGAAATTAACGATTTATTACAAGTATACTACACAATAACCCATTCTCTGCGTCTAGTTCTGTTTGTATTTGTATAACAGGCTCGTATTTATTTTGAATTTAAACTACAGTTGTTAATCTTAACACATTAACCTCCACTGAAATGTATCTGCACAAAATACTATTGTATACACATGCGATAAAGCAGATTGGTTATATAATGAAGATATACATACATGAATACGACACCCGAGCCCAGGGATGATTTGCATTTCAATCAGTTCTCCTTTATGAAATGCATACGGGACGGATCCGCGTTATGTTGGTACTGTTTTCCATAATAAATTGCCAAACAATATTAAAGTTTTAGCGAAAACATGTTAAAAATATGGAAAATACTACTATAAACTGAACGCGCAGGCGTCCTTATGTATGAAATACAGGGTGTTTCAAAAAGAATATACGTATTTCGAATGCATATATTTATTAAACTTTAAGACATACGAACATGAAACTTTACACACGTATTTACGAACCTCTCAAGTTCAGATTACAAATGTTCAATATGTCCTCCATCAGCGACGCGAACAATATCACATCGATACTCAAATTCCTCCCATACTCGGGCAAGCATGTCCTTCGTCACTGATGTTATGGCAGTACAGATCCGGTTTTTCAACTCTTCCAGGTTCTGTGGGAGTGGTGGTACATAAACGTTGTCTTTAACGAAACCCCACAGGAAGAAGTCACAGGGTGTCAAATCCGGTGACCGTGGAACCCAGCCGAGACATGCTAAGTCGCCAGCTTCTAGACGCCTAATACAACGGTTCGGTAGAGTTTCATTCAGATTTTCACGCACTTGGGGACTCCAATGAGGGGGTGCCCCGTCTTGTTGAAAAATGAAGTTGTCTTCGTGCAGTCTCGGAAACAATCAGTTTTGTAACATAGCGAGATACTGCTGACCGTTAACCGTGTTTCCATCAAAGAAGAATGGGCCGTAAACAGATGATCGGGATATCGCAAAAAACACATTGATTTTAGGCGAATCTCGTACATGTTCAATGGCTGCATGTGGGTTCTGTAGACCCCAAATTCGAACATTGTGTTTGTTTACCAGACTACTAACATGGAAGGTCGCTTCATCACTGAACACGATGTATTGTGCTAAAGTGTTATCATTGTTTCTGACGGGTGTGTCCTCATCATCAAAGACCCAAACTTTGTTTTGAGCTTTGATCGGCACACCGTAATAGTACAGCCAAGTCTCGTGACCTATCACGATGTTTTTCACATACCGAGATTGTCCATTATTAAACTTTTTTAGCATCTCCCGGCACCAAGTCACACGTCGTGTCATCTGCTCTTCAGTCAGTCGATGCGGCACCCAGAGAGAACAAAGTTTCTTCACGTGCAAATAATCATGCAGATTCGAGCGAATTGCTGGTGCATTTAGGCCTGAAGTACCCTCTATCTGTTGGTAGGTCACCCGCCTGTCGTCGCCAAGCATTTTTCTCACAGTAGTAACGTTTTCCTCCGTAACTGACGTTCGTGGCCTTCCCGGTCTCTCAGCATCCTCCACAGTTAAATTTCCCCTTTGGAATTCTCTATACCACCTGAATATCGTTGTACGATGTGGACAAACATCACCTAGTGCAAGTATCATTTCTTCGAAGCACGGGTCTATGTTTAAACCACGCACGAAATTATAACGCAAAAGTGACCTTATTTCATTTCGTGACCATGATGCCATCGCAAACACTTCGCACTCTCACTGCTAATGAATAACTGAGCCCATCGACATGGCGCGGCGGCTGCTATGCACGTATGAACATGTCTCAACATGCTGCAACAAGCAGCTTCCTATGATTGATTGTTGCGTTATATTGCGAAACTTTCTCAGTACCCTTTGTATACTTTTATTGGGTGATTCATTGTTTGTCACATAGTATATTTGTATACATTGTCGTACTCCCTATGTTGTAATTGGTTCGATGTAAATAAATTATTCTGATTGATTAATTAAGGCATCACTACGAGTACATAAATCTTAAACTGATAAAAACTGATGACAATATCATTATACCAAACCTCCAAGTTATTAAATTCCCCAAATAACCTATTCCAATAATTTCTTATTCAATACATTTCTTTAAAATGAATTAAATAATGGTGAAAATAACATTTTGCAACTACAGCCAAGCGACAATTTCTTCAGAGCACTAACACGATTATGCAAATGGAAAGAATTATATAATGTTTCGGCCCGATTAGTTCGTTTCTAATGAATCATAAATATCTTTTCAAATTCAAATTATTCCGGTAGTAACAATTAAGAGGCGGCGTTTAATTCGCGCGAAATTTATACTGCAAAGGGGAAAGTTAAAATTTAATAACAACATAAAATCTTATTGAAATGTTATTAATATTCCAATTTAACCGGTTCTTCAGCTCTGTTTTCCACGATAATTAATTGCTTGGTCTTCAGAAATGAATTCGACGCGTCGGAGATTACTTTTGTAAAAATTCCTTTCCAGTTTTCTTTAATTAAAACGATTTTTTTTGCAATATTTTTATACTTCGCCTAAGATTCAGAAATTAAAATACAGATAATACCCGTTGTTAAAAACTAACAACATTAAAATTAAAATATTTTATTTTCCTTGTTGTATTTTATGTATATTATTGTGTTTTACGTATATTATTATGTTTTGTGTTGTAATTATATTTATGTCCCTTATTATACTTAAATTAATGTACACATACTGGTCGACGACAACTTTTGTCGTTGTGTATGTACATACACTATCGCTCATAAATGTTTGGTCACTCGCATTTAACCCTCAAATTGTAACAAAAATCAAAATTGAAATACTAATATCTTTTTATTATTTACGTATATGAAAAAATATATATTTTTACATCTAAAATAAATTGTTGTATAATATATTTAACTAAATTTTAGACTCGTCTATATGACTTCCTTTATTTTTAAAAACTGCTCCATGCCTCTTGCAGGTTCTTCCACATATTAACAGCAGATGTGGGGCCGATTTTCTCACCTCTCGGCCAAGTTCTCCCACAGCAACTCGATGGCATTTAAATCGGGACTCGGGGGAGGCCACGCCATGACTTTTATGGTTCCTTCGTTCTCCAATTTCTGCAAATCTTCCCGGCATGGTTTGGAAGTGTGTTTCGGGGCATTATCTTGTTGGAAGATAAAATTCTGATACGAAATTTTAATTCCAGAGGGGATTGCGTTTTCCACTAATATGGGCTTATACTGTTCTTTTTTTGGTATATCTTCGATCGCCCACATTTGATCCAGAAAAGCAAACCCATATCATGACTGAACCTCCACCGTGCTTAACAGTAGGGGCTATGCATTCTTCCACGTTTACGCACAGGCCTCTTCACGTCTTTGTGAACCGAAAATCTCGAATTTGTATTCATCGGGCCACACTACTTTATTCGTCTTCTATGGTCCAATTTTGGTGATCGCGTCCCCACTTTAAACGTTTCTGCTTGTTTTGATTGCGTAGAAGCGGTTCGCGCATTGCAATTCGACCATGAAGACCGGCTTCTTTTAATCGCCATTTAACTGTGAAAACACTTATGGGTTTTCGACGAACAGTATTGCAAGATTTCCTGCTGAAGTTGTTGCCCTTGGTCTACCTTTTCGAATTCTGCTCAACACACTTTCATATTCGCGGTGTTTTTTGATGATATAACCCACAGTGGACGGATTTAATTTAAGTTCTGTGGCAATTTCGCGGTTGCTTTTGCCAGTTTTATGGTAAGCGATTATAAACGATTGTGTTTCTACACTCAATTCTTTCCGTTTAGGAATTTCTAACCGATTTAACTTCTTCGAAACACATGATGTTATCACTATGAGCACCTCACAAAAACTAACTGCAATTTTGTCAAAATACCCAAGTATAAATTCTAGTATGGTTTACAATAACACCCTACCTTAAAATAAAATTATAACAATCAAAAATTTCCAAGAATTGAGAGACCTAATCCCCTAAGTGCAATTATTCTACCTGGATTTTTATTAGGGTATTATCATTCATTGTGAATAATAGGGTAATCGCATAATTATTTTTGAATAAGCTTTTATAGATTTTAATGTTAACTATGAAACTATTACCTACTACACAAATAAATTTTATAATTAGAACTTTTCTATAGAAACTGTAATGAACCAAGGCTGACCAAATACTTATGAGCGGTAGTGTACATATATGTACGTCAGGGGATCGACATCAGTCTAGCTAACCGACTGCATAACGGTTGTTGCCAAGTAGTTGTATGACGCTTTGCCAATAGCTGCTAGTCAGTTAAGATTAAATTAAAACCCCTTTCCACAATAATTTTCATATTTTATATACGCATTTCGATAACCAAGTAATCACCATCAGCAGAAAATCAATCCCAGTGTCGCATCTGAAACCGCGGCAAAATCCGCCCAAAGACTTACGTCGTCGACAACCAAACACACACTGCAGATTCTTTTCAGATAATTTAAATTATATTCTAGTCTTAAACTGAACACTTATGCTAAAGTACCTATTTGCGTGTGTGAAACCTTTTGTCGGTCGTAAATTAATTTTGTATGAAGTCAAACAGGCAATCGAAATATAAATCTCCGATTTCTTAGTGGCCTCAACTTTTGCATTTTCTAAGAGAAATGTGCTAGACTGAAGAGTTTACACGCTATTGGAGGTGCACGGGTACCCCGATGCGCTGAACGCGAAGTGGGGTACTTCAATTGTTTCTTTTCCAAAGTATTTGCAGAATAATATGCACATGTACCTTCACATACTAAACATTTCTCTGTTCAAAATAAAACTGTATACGACATTTGTGTGTTTTATTTTAATACATACGGCTTTCAAAGCAGAGTTACCTTAACACGCGTATAACACTGTTGTTACGTTGTTACTCTGTCACATATGTACATACTAAAGAAATAAATTCACATACACACACAAATATTCAAAAAGCAGTCGTTATAAGAACAACAGCAATAGTCACGAAATTTCTCGATCTACAATAGATCTCATAACCTGAGTAATATTCATCATTTGATCAACACAATCGCAGTTACGATAGCCTTTAAAAGGGCATACGAAACATCATAAAATTTGTATGTACATGGATGGACAATGAAACCGTACAATATCAGCCGTGTATAATCCGAGCTGAAACCCATAGAAATGTGAGTCGAGTGAAATATTTCCCGATGTTAGAGAGAAATTTACAGCATAACATTAATAATAATAATCTTTATTAGCCCATAAGTAATTGCCACTTATGCGATATAAAATATAATTTAAGGTGGATGTAGATTATTAACTGAGATTTTTTTTCTTAAGTATATTAATAACGACCTTATCTTGCCGCATTCTTGTGATTTTCCAAATATTTCAGAAAATCACCTACACTTAGGATTTGTTAATGACTTGACCCATCATCCAGCGAAGTCTTCTGACTTGTGTAAGTTCCTAGCTACGCCTCCAATTATCGTTTTAGTATATTTACAGTAATCAGACAAAAACACTGCTTTGAAATATTTTGCATACGCTGCACTCGTTTCAACAAAAACTGTTATCTGCCCCACATACTAATAATCTTTATTAGCCCAAAAGTAATTGCCACTTATGCGATATAAAATATAATTTAAGGTGGATGTAGCATTCTTGTAGCGTGATTTTTCCCATGTTTTAGAAAATCATCTACACTTTGGATTTGTTGATGACTTGACCCATCATCCGGCGTTGTCTTCTGACTTATATAAGTTCCTTGCTACGGTTCCAATTGCCATTTTAGTATATCTACAGTAACCACACAAAAACACTGATTTGAAATATTTTGCATACGTTGCACTCGTTTCAATAAAAACTGTTACATGTATCACATCCAACGGATAACTGAACTGCAAAACTAACTAGGTATATTTGAGGTGTTTCACACCCTTCCCCATTAACGTTCCCTTCATGGGATAGTAGTCTGCGTTTTCTATTATAGAAATTGTAGGTGTGATAAAATTAATTCCTTTTTGAGGCAGTAAAGAATTAAAGGAAAATTGGATTAATTGAATTTTATCGTCAAATAAATTTTTGACTGTCAACCTTTATTACTATCCAAAATATTTATGTAGATAACAGGTGCTCCGTTCATTACCGCCTACCTTTAATTTAAGTTCTAAGGGCAACAGTTTATTCCCTCCTTAATTAGTTAATTTGAAAATACCGATAATAATAATGATAGTATTACTTGCACGTGGTGATCAGTAAATTTAGTGCGAGCGTGTGTCTGGCTAGCTCCAACACTGGAATAAATGCAAATAAGAAAAGAAGTTGAAGTTAATATTGTAATGAATAGCAGTTTGCGATTAGCACAAAAAGTCCAAGACGCGCGTCAAACTGAAAAAAAAGATTATTAGTGGAAACAAAACCTGAACTAAAGCCTGAAAATACCAAAATAAAAATAATTAACAAAAGCGAGAGCAATAGAAAAAATGAAACAAAATATATACAATCGTAAATGCTGTAATAAAAATAAATCGAGCAACACAAGGCTGTGAAATAAAATACAAAGATTAGATTAAAATTAGATATCGAACTATAATTGGGGTATATATATATATATATATATATATATATATATATATACAACCATGCTCAGATGTATTAAACACCCCAGGTAAAAACCCTTATTCTCGGTATTATCCAAGTCTGACGGAAATTAACCGTAAAAATAGTTAATGGTATTTACAGAAATGCGTTTTTGAATACCCTAGTTAATCCCCTATTGAAAAGAATAAGTGGAAACGGGAAATTGTGGATTTTAGAAATTTAGTGTCATTCTAGCAGTGTGTGAGCAACGTGCGTTTGTGAGTTTGTGGTAGAAATCAATTAGATTATCCTATTTTTTCACGTTGTGTCAGTTATTTGTTGAAGAAAAATGCCTAAAACACGCGAGTTGTCGGTAGGGGAACGCGCCCAAATAGTACTACTGCATTCCCAGAAGTTATCAATAGCTGCAATTGCAAAAAAAAAATGTTCGCGATGTGCAGTCCGTATAACCATTAGTCGCTATCAGGAGAGTGGGTCGTTTGTTAACAGACGAAAAAGTGGCAGAAAACCCTGTATCTCGATAAGAGAAGACAGAATTTTACAAAGACTGGCTCTCAGTGATAGGAAAAAATCGTCGAAACAGCTCGCCAGTGAGCCGAAACAGCGTTATCGCGTAACAGTTTCTGCGCAAACAGTGAGAAGGCGTCTCGAGCGTGCTGGTTTACGATGGTGTAAAGCGCGACGTAAACCGCTTTTAACTGACGCTCATAAAAAGAAGCGGTATTTATGGGCCAAACAACATGAAAATTGGACAATCGAGAAGTGGTCGAAGATTCTTTGGTCTGATGAATCGAATATCGAGGTGTAAGTACATCTTCATGACTAATATTCTTATCGTTGTATGCAATTCAGTCTACATGTAACATTAAACAAAACTAGCCTGTCTAAGTGCTAACTTTCTTCTTTTGCCTGGCAGCTTTGGGGACTACCTGGGACGCTATACGTTCGGCACAGGCAAGGGAAAGCTTATGAACCACAATGTATCATTCCCACAGTAAAATTTGGAGGTGGTAGTATCATGGTTTGGGGTTGTATGTCTGCATACGGTGTTGGAGAAGTGTACCTGTGCGATGGACGGATGAATTCGACCAGGATATTCCACAATACATTTTTCATCAAGATAATGCGCCCTGCCACAAATCGGGAGCTGTAATGCGTTGGTTCGAGGAAAACACAGTGGAGGTATTGGATTGGCCGCCACAAAGTCCCGATTTGTCGCCCATTGAAAATTTGTGGCGTATCTTAAAAACTAAGATCACTGAACATAAATGCCTGTCAAAAGCAGAATTATCAACAAACATTCGTGAAATATGGGCTGCAATACCACCGGCAGAGTGTTACAATTTAGTAGCAAGTATGCCCCGACGAGTCCGAGCTGTCATTAAGGCCAAGGGCGGAGCGACAAAATATTGATAAATTGTACTATATTACTAAATAACACTTTGTACACAATTTTCACAACAGTTTTATTTTCCTCACCTCTCTTTTGACTAAACTATATATGTATGTACGTACATAAATTCGTAAGGTGTCTAATACATTTGAGCATGGTTCTATATGTGAAGGAAGTTTTAACGACCATACTAATGATAATAAACAAGGAACTAGTAGGTAATTCGGTCTGTGAACTGAAAGACTTGATATTTTTTTCTTTAGACTCTCTATATTTCGCCAATGCTTGGTGGCTTCTTCAGGAGAACCAAGAAAATTATTAAAGCCACACACTAACTAGACATAACAATACACAACATATACCGTCACGATCGAAAAACATTATATGTTGTCTCATCTAACCTCGACACCTATTAAATCAATATAGAGTCGCGATAAATTGATTTAATAGGTGTCAAGGTTAGATAAGGCAACATATAAGGTTCTTCACATCAAAAAAAAAGTGACGTATATGTTGTGTATTGTTATGTCTAGTTAGTGTGTGGCTTTGATAATTTTCTTGGTTCTCCTGAAGAAGCCACCAAACAGTGGCGAAATGTAGAGAGTCTAAAGAAAAAAATATCAAGTCTTTCAGTTCGCAGACCGAATTACCTACTAGTTTCTTGTTTATTATACAATATATAAATATATATATATATATATATATATATATATATAATAAATATATTATAATACGTTCACAAAACAAATACATGAAACACTACATGCATGTGTACAGTAAAACTACACTCGTAGAACAAGCACTTGTTTTACCATAGAAAGATGAACTAGATTTTTTTACAGGCTGTGGCTTTTTAAGAAAAAAGCGGTAGGTGGTAGGCGAGTACTGGTCTTACTTTAAATTAACCAATGAATTAAAAGGGGAGAAATATTGTATGTAATTACCAGACAGGTAGATAATTGTCCAGAACAATAAAGGTGTATTCTGTGTGAAAATACGATTAAAGTTTCAATTTCTAATTGCATGTAGAAATTAGTTAAAATGAAATTAATATTAAATATGAGCGAAAACTTGCTGGAAATATTACAAGAAAGGGATCTACGTCCGGAAATACATTCGTTCTTGAAAAATAACGATCGTTGGTTTATCGAAAAACGAAAAAAAGGGTTTCCGATTTTACCATTCGAACAAAGAGATTTATCCTTTAAATATTTGTAACTCAAACACTGCCTTAATAATAATTTGTGTATTTAAAAGTGAATCGCATTTAAATTAAAATATATAACTTAAAAATACGATAAAGAATTTTTATATATGGGAAGTGTAACATTTTGGATAACAAAAACTTTAAATTACAAATAGTACACCCATTTACTAAGATAAAAAATATTCTAGAGAAAACGCTGCATGCCCAAACTAAAAAGGAAACTAATTTGCATTTCTTTTTGTTTGCATAGGATTGCACTTTTTCCATCTGAAAGGTCTCTAATTACTTTTACACCGAACGAAAAGCTATGTTCTAACAAATTGATTTTTCTCCTCCGACCCTTTCTGCGTCCCATCACCAAACCCTGTTCACACAAAAACTTTAATGTTTGTTTTCGCACTGTATTTGAAAATGCTAGCCAATTTAACTGGCCCTAATTGATTTAATACATTATCTTGTGTTTGCACTTGACGGAGGTTCAAAACCTTGTGCCAAGTCTACACCAAACTTTATTAGCCTATGTAAATCCATTTGATCAATTATGGATTCCCATTGTAAATATTTAAATTTCAATAAGTGTGTATGCTTTGCCATTATGGAACGCTGGTCCGGCGCTGGGTTAAGAGCACTTAATTCGAAGTATAACGAAAATTTTACGAAGAGTTTTTAACATTAAAATAAGGGCGCGCGGAAAATACAGAGCACACAAATACAATGTTCGTATTATAAATGAGAAAAGATGTTTTCTATTAGATATTTTCTAGGACATGTATTTAATTTTTTTGTGTAAGACCTACCATATTGAGAATATGTGGGTTAAGGTTAATTGAATTGAAAAACCACGGTTTTCCATTGTTAACAACACAAATACGAATGAAGAAGTCTTACTCTCTAAAAATATAGAATGAAAAATACAATGTAAATATAAAGAGAGATAGTTATGGATGTAAGATTGGTTGTCCAAGTATTATGAATATTACTCCATTACTTATCAAACTGTGAAGTTTGCGACAAAATAATACAAATCATAAAAGTAAAGTTATACAGGCTGCTTCATTTTGGACTCTCACAATGGAGATCACGCTTATTATTGGAGATTAAATTTGACGAAACTTGTTTAATTTTGTACTTTTTAAGGATCCGAAGAGTATGAAGACCTGCGATTTCTTTTAACAATGAAAGAAAATGGTTTCCTTCTTTTATTTGATCACTGAAGGTTGATATATAACCCCTTGCCACATTAATTTTCGTATTCTGCATACGTATTTTGACAACTAAGTTGTCATCATCAGCAGATAATTAAACAGTGTCGCACCTGAAAAACTACGGCGAAAAATAGCCGTACGAAAACAAACTCCGTACGGGATCCGTACCGTTGAGAACCAAAATGTACACTGATAGGTAAACAGAATACGAAAATTAATGTGGCAAGGGATTATATATCAACCTTTAGTGATCAAGTTAATCAACCACAGGCTCCATCAAAATTGTCTTCCTTCTTTTACCTTTAATATATTTATTTGGCCTCTTGGAGAAAAAATAAATACACGTTCTTTAACCCACCTTCTGGTCCTCTATCTAATTGTTTACCATTCATTCCCACGAAAACTATTATCTGCCTCACATATAACGGATAACTGTCAAATATTCTAAACATTTATCATTAAACCTGCTAAATTGTACGCTTGTTTTGCGTATTACAAGGATTATTCTTCAGTATATACATAGTAAGCTCATCCTCAATGACCTTGGAATAAAAACTTTTAAAGCAAAAATACTTAACTATTCTGCAACCCATAATAAAGAGTTGAGATTCGAACATGTTGGCATTAAACTTGATAAAGTAGGTGGGAAGTAAACTAAAATAATAATAATAACTGCATATTCTCTCAATGTAAAATCCAGTGCAGCAAAACACATTTTTTTAACATTTTTTCACTGGCCAAAGTAAAGACCAAAACACTGCTTTGAAACATTTTACATACGCCGCACTCGTTTCAACAAAAACTATTATCTGCCTCGCATACAATGAATAACTGTCAAATATTCCAAACACTAGTCATTAGGAACATAAAAATATACTAATTTGACAAACCAGTTAAATTTTATGTGTATTATAACGATTATTCTTCAGTATCCACATGGTAATTTAATCTCCAATGATCTTGACTACTTGACTATTCTATAAGAAAAAAAATTCTATAAAGAAAAACTACTTGACTATTCTATAACACATAATAAATGGTTGGGAGTTTATACGTTGACTATAAACTTGACGAAGCAGTTAAGACATAGACTCAAATAGGTTTTAATAATGGCATATTCTCTCAATGTTGAATTCAGTACAGTACAACGCATCTTTTTTAACATTTTTTACTGGTCTAAATGAAGCTTAAAACATTGCTTGGAAACGTTTTATATGCGCTGCACTCATTTCAACAAAAACTATCGCCTGCGTCACATGCAACCGATAACTACCAAATATAAAAGCTGAAACTTTACATCTTCAACTATATAATCAATTCGACAGGCAACAGTATCATTTCGGAGGTATGGAGTGTAATTGTTTGACGAAATTATCTCCAAATATAGTTTCTACAATGTCAATCGTAGTTGGCAGAATTAATTCTTCAGCAATGATGGGAGACATTTCATATCTGGCTATTTTATACAAAACTTTATGAGACAAGTAAAATTTACTTATTCACAAAGCTTTTTTGAAAAATGATTTTTTGCTTCTCGCGTGATTTTAATTTTAATTTAAAGAATTTTCAGGGTTTGTTAACGTATTTACTATAAATCGTTTCGAAATGATATTTAAGTTTATTAGATATCAATCTGACTTCTGTCAACATTTAAGGGCAAATGACACACAAGGGCCTCTCTTCTTCATTTACTTCAGTGCTGGTAATCTTCCTCATTTACTTCAGTGCTGGTAAACCCAAAACTGAAGTATTTTTGAAAATATTTTCTTTATCTTATCTTTCGAACAACGCTCGTTTGTACTTGTCGATGATTCACTATCGTCTAATTCTCGCTTACGCCTACTTAAAAATGTAACCATGATTCTGTATAAATCTACAATCGACAATTGCAGTCAACAAGTAAATTACAACATAGACAATAGAAGATTGAGTCGTCTGAGACTGGCTGGAGTTGAACGAAGTGCAATATTCATATACTATACAAAGGGTACTAGGAAAGTTTTATAATACAGCTTTGTTTATTTAATCTTTTCAAAGTAATTTCCTCTACACTCAATACACCTCTCCATCCTCCGAAACCAATCTTTAAACCAGTTCTGCCAAGTTTCACTAGGGAGTAACGTACACTCGTTGTCCCAAGCCGGCAGAAGGTCCTCGTTACTGGAAAACCGCCTCCCTTTTAGCTTCATTTTCACACGCGGGATCAGTGAAAAGTTGCAGGGAGCAAGATCTGGACTGTAGGGAGGGTGCTCGAGAAGTTTCAATCCTGTCGTGGTCAAATATTCGGTGCAGGCTTTGGCGCGGTGAGCTGGAGCATTATTGTGATGTAGGAACCAGATGTCCATTGTTGACTTTGGCCGCAGGTTCTTCATAGATCTAATGACTTTAGGCAGTCACCGTTCAGTATACCACTTAGCTGTGACCGTCTTTTGTGTGTCCAAAACGACGCGTTTCACAATTCCACTCGATTTGAAAAAAAAACAGCTATCATTTTCTTCTTTACAGATCGGGATTTTCTGACAACTACGGGTGTGTCCTCACTTTGTTTTGAGCTTTGGTCGGCACATCGTAATAGTACAATCAAGTCTCTTCACCTGTCACGATGTTGTTCACATACCGAGATTGTCCCTTATTAAACTTTTTTAGCATCTCCCGGCACCAAGTCACACGTCGTGTCATAGATAGTCAGTCGATGCGGCACCTAGAAAGAACAAAGTTTCTTCACGGGCAAATGATCATGCAGAATTGAACGAATTGCTGGTGCATTTAGGCCTGAAGTTCCCTCTATCTGTTGGTAGGTCACTCGCCTGTCCTCGCCAAGCATTTTTCTCACAGTAGTAACGTTTTCCTCCGTAACTGACGTTCGTTGCCTTCTCGGCCTCTCAGTATCCTCCACAGTTAAACTTTCCCTTTGGAATTCTCTATACCACCTGAATATTGTTGTGCGATGCGGACAAACATCACCTAGTGCAAGAGTCATTTCTTCGAAGCACTGGTCTATGTTTAAACCACGCACGAAATTATAACGCAAAACTGCCCTTATCTTATTTCGTGACCACGTGCCATCGCAAGCACTTTACACTCTCACTGCTAATGAATAACTGAGCCCATCGACATGGTGCGGCGGCTACTGTGCACGTATGAACATGTCTAAACATGCAGCTGTAAGCATCTTCCTACAATTCATTGTCGCGTCATATTGCAAAACTTTCCTAGTACCCTTTGTATATACACATGGGTCGGGGTCGCGATAATTCCAGAATGTTCGAGGCAAATTGGAACTTCACGGGAAGCCGCGACAATTTCAGATATGGTGGATGTAACACAGAGAACGATAGAGAGATACTGATTCTGATTTTATCAATGCAGCCAATCAGTGTTGTCAAATATCCAGAAATTTACCTTTTCGTGGTAATGTAATAGGTAGTGTCGCACTGTGGCATTTGCATCAAAACATAAGTTCTGATATTTAATTGCCAAATTTAATTTAAATATATTCACATATAAAGAAATTAAAATGTTGTATTTATGGCATGAGTTACCCAATACGTGGGTTTTAATTATATCCTGCTCATGTTTATTATACATTGTTTGGGAGTTTTTATTTACACATTCGGCCACAATTTATAATTTCACTGTATCCTTCCACATGTTTTTACGTATTACTCATTTTCATTTTATTATTCAATGAAAATGAAATCATTCACATATTTGCTTTTTAATATATTCATACAAAAAAGAAATGGTCAGCGAAATAGCTTTATATTGTATAATATATCCTCGAAAATTTAAAAAGCTTTTCGCATTTTATAGCGTTGCAAGATCGACAAAGCGTCTGTTTGTTTTTGAATTGGGATTAACTTTTTTTGCTTTACCCGATGTACACATATGTATGTACATATGCATGTGAAAGTGTACATATAGAACACAACGAAATACATATTTTCTCCTCTTTCATATATTTTTTATTACCACGTGAAACTCGATTTTATTATCGTAAAAGGTACGGCGAACTTATGCCGTAGGGGTTCGATACAAAAACCATTACTGAAAAAAATATATAGGGATTGGAAATATGTTTTATACGCGTTTATGCGAATGTCAAAAACATATTTTGATCATATAATTATTCTCGTTTTTCGGTTTACTTCTGTATTTTATTCTGCATGTATGTTGCCTTTCTTATGTGTAGATTATGCCAGAACAACTGGGCTTGCACTATATCATTTTAATTTTAATAGAATTTATTTTATGTACTAGGTGTACCGGAAAGTCAGTACCGGTTTTACTAATAGATGTCGCTAGGCTTAAGTATGCAATGTTATGTTTTGACACGTATGTCATTTTATTCTACTGACATCAAGCTTCAAAGCCATACATGTTATATTTTGCGAAGGTAACGCTGTCATAGATCTGTACCTGTATACTTTTTTAAAGTAATAATTGTTAGGGAAATGAATGAAGGAGAATTGTTAGATAGAGAAGAAGACGATCTCAAAGGTTTGGTTAACTGATGTGCCTTTGACTTGATGAAAGTCCATATCAAAATTAAACACGAAAACTAATAATATTACAATTAAAAATGTCAATTGGTTCAAATTATTCTATGTAAGAAAATAAGCTTGTCGAATGAATAATAAATTAAGCAGATTGGGGTTTAGGGCAGTGTTATATAATATCCTGTTAATGTTAAAAATAATTCTGATGTTTACAGAATTAATTCTAGTGACTGCACTGTCAATCAGAATAGTCGAGGTATATTGATAACGAATAAAGAACATCAAATAAATATAACAACGTCTCTCATAATCCCTTGTAATAAGTACATATAGCCGACTGAGCAGAGCGAATACTATCGATCATGTTTATATGAGTAATACTACATTTATGAAACATTTACCTTATTTACAGCTGTTAATATGGAGCACAAATTGAATAAGATTGAAAAAAGTTTACAACATTACGTATGTTACTACATTTATCTAAATGAATAAATAGTTCCACACTTACGGATGTAACAGATGTAACACAGGCATAATTAAAATACCAGGCGTACCGGAAAGTCATTGCCGGTTTTTCTAACAGATGTCGCTAGGTCATTTTTTACATATGTCATTTTATTCTACTATCATCAAGTTATATTTTGCGAAAGTAACACCGTCATAGATTTATACCTCTTTGAAAATGTCGAGTTTTGCGCCTGAAAAAGTGCATTGGGATACGCATTACTTTTCTTATTTAATGAAAAGAAAAAAGCGACTGAAAATCATTGTTTGCTGGTAGAAACTTACGGTGGGCATGCTCCAACCATGAAAACATGTGAGGCGTGGTTTCGATAATTTAAAAGTGGTTATTTCGATGTGCAAGACAAAGAACGTTCTGGTAAATCGAAAAAAAAAGTTTGTGGATGAAGTCCCAACCCAAACTCAAAAACAATTGTCGGAAGCGTTAAATGTGACCCAAGATACGATTAGCGACCGATTACGAGCCATGGAGAAGATCCAAAAGATGGGAAAATGGGTGCCACGTCAATTGAATGACAGGCAAATGGAAAATCGAAAAATCGTATGTGAAATGCTGCTTCAAAGATATAATCGGTAAACATTTCAGCATCGAATAGTGACGGGTGATGAAAAATGGATTTATTTCGAAAGCCCTAACGCAAAAAATCATGGTTATCACCTGGCGAAGCCGGCTCATCGACTCCAGGGCCAAATCGTTATGGTCACTAGACAATGTTCTGTATTTGATGAGACCAGGGAGGCGTGGTGTATTACGAACTGTTGAAACCTGGTGAAATAGTTAACACTAATCGCTACCGACAACGAATTATCAAATTGAACCATGCATTGATAGGCCCATTCTGGACATAAAAATGTCCAGAATGGGCCCGAAGCACGGTAAAGTAATTTTACTGCACACTAGCGCGCGGTGTCATAAACAAAACTGGTCAAGTAAGCAATGGAAGCACTTGGATGAGACATAATATCGCACCCGTCGACGTCTCGAAACCTTGCCCAGTCCGACTATCACCTTTTTGCATCAATGGGACACGCGTCAGCAGTTCGCCAATTTCGAATAAGTTATAAAATGGCTCGATGAATGGTTTTGCACAAAGTACAAACAGTTTTTTTGGGATGCCATCCATAAATTGCCTGAAAGATGGGCAAGATGGGTAGAATCAAGTGGCCAATACTTTGAATAAATAAATTTTTCCATTTTCTTGAAAACTATGTAATTCTTTTCTAGTACATAATAAAATAGAGGCTCGTGAATACGTTAGTACATAACTGTAAAATAGTAAATCGGGCTTCTGACAAAAAGGCGGATGAAATTGTGTATATAAAGAGGATTTTATTATACTTCAAGTAGTCACTATTTTTTATACAATGTTTAAACTATAATTAAGGTAATTCGTGGTAGTTTGGTAATTGTATACGTAACAATGTTTACAAAATCTATGAAAATTAAATTTCGACACCCTTTAAAATTCCTCTAAAATTTGTTTACTTGAAAAATATATAAAAAGGAACCCTTTCACGAATTCTATACTAATCTACTTCTAGATGATTCAAAAATTTCCATAATATTCAAAGAAATATTTATAATACACCTATCACAAGAATATCTCGTAAGGTACGTACTTTGTTGGCATTTAACCCAATTTTGGATGCCTCAATATTTATCAAAGCGGCGACATTTACTTAATTATTAATATTCCTTACCGAAAGCCCGCTTTGTAATCGCTTCGCTTAGGAGCGCATTCACGTACATATCTTCAGAAAATATTTTGCAGCGTGTATTTAAGAGTATAATACCACGGTAATTTGAATATTCCGGGACATATATGGTGCAAATTAATTAAGTTGCCGCGAATAGACTTAATAAATTCTTCTTTTAATTAAATTATACATTTCTTCACATAATGTACCTCTGAGAATAAACACCTGTCAGGAGGAATATTTTTAATAAAACTCGTCGGAAACAAACATAACACAGAGCGTTCTCAAAATAGATTTAAGTGTTCTACGCATGTAACAGTTATTGTAAGGTGTTGATAATGTGACATTTTAAAAACAACTGACTGACAGAATGAGAAAATTATACTTTATTTAGTTATAAGGGATATTTATCGCCAGACAAGTAACGAAGAAGACAGTGACAGAGGGAAGAAATGTTCATATCAGTTTCGTCGATTAAGAAAAAGCTTTTGATAAGATCAGAGGAAAGGAATTATGGTTAACATTAGAAAACAGGGATGTTTTGTAGGCCCTAATTATGAGAATAACATCATATATGTTAGAGCAAGACACGAGGAGTCAGAACTGTTTGAAATTGTATTGGGTTGGCAACTAAGTACTTTCGGTTTTTACTGATAGAGGGCGTTGCTTTATTTTTTATATAGCGTATGTTAGTGCTGTACTTTACCGTTTGTCGCGTGATACTAGTCACATTGACGTAACTTCAGAAGCAAGTAGTGCGTGATTTTTATTAAAGTTAATTTTAAATGGAGTGCAGAAACGAACATTTTCGACATATTTTACTATTTTATTTCCGTAAAGGAAAGAAAGCTGCCGCGGCTCACAAAAAGATATGTGAAGTTTATGGTGCTAATTGCTTAACAGAGCGCACGTGTCAGATTTGGTATAAAAAATTCCGTTCTGGAGATTTTTCCCTCAAAGATGAGCAACGTTCTGGTCGGCTTACTGAAGTTGATGATGACCAAATCAAAGTCATAATTGAAGATGATCGTCATGTAACTGTTCGAGAGGTTGCGGAGAGGCTACATGTATCGCACACAACAATTGAAAAACATTTAAAATGTCTTGGGCTAGTTAAGAAGCTTGATATTTGGGTACCTCACGAATTGAAAGAAATTCATTTAACACAAAGAATCAACTTTTGCGATATGCACCTTAGACGAAATGAAACCGACCCTTTCTTAAAAAGAATCATCACTGATGATGAAAAATGGGTCCTGTAGAGTAACATAGTTAGAAAACGATCATGGAGCAAACACGATAAACCAGCTCAAACCATATCGAAAGCTGAATTGCATCCAAAAAAGATCATGCTGTCAGTTTGGTGGGATTACAAAGGTGTTATGTTTTTTGAGCTGCTTCCAAGGAACCAAACGATCAATTCTGTCTACTGTCAATAATTAATAAAACTGGATGAAGCAATCAAAGAAAAACGGCCAGAATTGTCAAATCGGAAAGGTGTAGTTTTCCACCAAGATAATGCAAGGCCTCACACATATTTGGCAACTCGTGGGAAACTATTGGAGCTTGGCTGGGAAGTGATGACACGTGTGTCGTTCCCAATTCGAACATTAGGACTGTCCAGCTCTCGATTGTACGTACCATTCATCCTCGGTGTGCAGAACGTATTTTCAAAAGTATTCGAATCTTCCAGACAAGCAATCACGTAGCAGTACTTTTCCAGAACATGCTCTAGCTCTGTTACTCGCTACAAGATGGCGTTGTATACTTCGACTAAACATAATTAACATTTTAGCGCAATTCCGTCGCTCTCCACTAGATGATGCTGTACTACTCTAGCTTTGCCACGTCCTACACTTAATTTCTCGCGGCAAGATATCACTATTGTACATTTAGCATGCATTTAGCAGTACTTAACGCACGTTACGCGAATTGACTATCTCTGTCGCAATGAAATATCTTTGACACGTATCAACCAAACGGAGCGGAGTCCACCCGCGCCCAGCGCCATAGATATCTCACACGCCGGCAAGTCCTAATATGAAAATTTGCGCGTAATTCAAAACAAAAGTACGTTGATATGGTGAGAGCTAGATAGGACTCTTGAGACATAGTGGAGGAGTCAGTATGACCCTTAGTATAAAAAGTGGATACCTTTTCTAGACAACAGATAAAAGCAATTGCCTCCGATTTGGTAACGACCTATTTTTTGGGATAGATGTGGTGTAGTGATCATTAACTATCTTAAGAAAGAAATAATCATCACATGAGAGTATAAAGTAACACTAGGCAAGTTGGTCACTCAATTCAAAAGCAAACGGTCACATTTTTGCATAGAAAAAATGGTATTCCAACATGATAGTCCACCAGCTCATTCAGCATTAACTGTACAAAATGTAGATTAAGCCCTTAGTGTCTTCTTCTCATTCGCGGATTTAAAAAAAATTACTCTCTGGAAAAGGGTTGAGCTCAATCAGTGAAGTAATGTCTGAAATCGATGCCTATTTTTAAAGTTTCAAACAAACTTACTGTACGGAAGATTTAAAGAGGCTTGAAACTTGTCGGGCTAAATACATAGTATCGTACAACACACGAATGTATTGAATGACAGAATGAGAAGGCGTCTATCTCGGACGATTAATAAGATCCAGTTCACTACAGAAGTTTTAAAGAATACACCTATCATCAGATAAACTTGTGGTATTAATGAATGATTTCTTTGTAAGGTTCATTGTAAGAAATCAGCCGTTAATAACACAAGTTCACCTGATGATAGGTGTTATTCCTTGAAACATACGAGGGAGCGTTTTTATATTCGCGGAATGGGGGACAAGGGGTGGAAATAAAAAAACCAAATTATTTTTCTTTTTCAATATATTCACCTGCAAGACGGATACATTTTTCACATCTTTCAATTAATTTATTTATATCCTCATAAAAAAATGATTTCCCTTTATCTGCAAAATACGCCGAAACTGCCTCCTTGACTTCATCATCGGCAGTAAATTGTTTACCCCGCAGTTCTTTTTTCATTTTCGGAAACAAGTAATAATCACTCGGGGCCAGGTCTGGGCTGTAGGGTGGGTGATTCACAATTTCGAAGCCCACCTTATGCAGGGCAGCTAACGCAACGCGGCTCTTGTGGACGGGCGCGTTGTCGTGCAAAAGCAGAACACCTTTTGTCAATTTTCCCCGTCTTTTCTCTTTAATGGCTTCTTTTAGTCGCTCTAATATTGAAGCGTAATATTCTCCGGTTATAGAAACACCTTTATCTTTATAATCAATCAACAATATTCCTTCCGAGTCCCAAAATACCGTTGCCATGAGTTTCCCAGCTGATTGTGACACTTTAAATTTCTTGGGAGGTGCTGTGCCCTTTTTATGCCACTGCGTGGAGTCTTGTTTGGACTCAGGTTCATAATGATGAACCCAAGTTTCGTCTCCAGTAACAATTCCACTCAATACACCATCCTTGTCTTCATTACAGAGGTCCAAAAATGCACGCGAACACTCTACGCGCTGTTGTTTTTGCGGCGGCGTGAGCATTCTCGGCACCCGTCTTGCGCTGACCTTAGACATGCAGAGATGATCGTGTAGGATTTTAAAAATTGTTGTATCGGATACTCCAACCATTTCTGCGAGTTGTTTCTTCTTTAGTCGAGCATCTTCGAGTACAATTTGTTCAACTTTTTGGATAAGTTCTGGCGTGGTCACCTCAATGTTCCTGCCCGGCCTCGAGTCGTCTTCAAGGGATTCCCTTCCTTGTTTAAATAAACTATGCCACTTGTACACCATGGTTTTTCCTGGACAAGAGTCGCCGTAAACCAATGACATCTCATTCATTATGGTCGCGACTGATTTTCCTTGCCTAGTAAGGAACTTTATAACGGCACGATATTCGATTTTTTCCATATTTCACTTTTCACTCCTGATTATGTAACTTGGTTGACGATAGCTCAAAGACTAACTGTCTAATAACAATGAAACTTCGTATTTATACTAATCATGAGTCGCTGCACAGGCCACGCCCCCAATGCGCCTACTCACCCCTCTACAACCCGCTCATTCCGCGAATATAAAAACGCTCCCTCGTATGTAGTAAACAGGGTATTATTAACATTTGAATGATTCCTTTTAACATTCATCTATTTGTCAAATCGCCGAGATTGTATCTGTCTACACACACTCTGGAAACGTTGTTGCCAACATGCAAGATAGACGCGTTCTTGTTCTGTCGTTCAATATATCCGTGTGTTGTACGATAGAGGGAGGCAATGTCTTTATATTATTTTTCTGTATCGAAAAGGTGCGATAAATCCTACAAAGGAATCATTCGTTAATAACACAAGTTTACTTGATGATAGGATCTATTCCTTCAAACATATGTGGTAAATAGGGTGTTGTTAATATTTGAATAATTCCCTTTAACATTCATTTGAGTGTGTAGAGTCGAAGATGCTAATTTGAAAAATAAATATTTTATAAATAAAAGTGTATTTCCTTGTTTAGGCCAAAGCATTATGCTCCATCCTCATAAGTACTTTAAACAATTAATTTATTGCAATTTGATTCAATAATAGAGTGCCTGGGATTAAATATTTTCAATAAAAGTTAATGGTATTATATGTACCAACAGATATTGCTATTTTCTTAATTTTTTTTGCATTTAAGATACTATTTCCAACCGTTAAGTAATTAATATAAGTAGTAACGTCGCTCTACGCGCGTCGGACCAAACATATGACATAATCCCGTTATTGCGTCTTGTGTATTACGTAGGATATTACATACTCCCAATAGAACTGTCCCTGATCGAATGGAAGCCATTAGATTTAATAAGTAATGAATAAACTTACGCACTAAAAGGGTTGCGTAACAGAATGATATAATTGATTAATAGAACGATTAAAGAAGCCGTTTAGCACAGATGTTACACCGCGTTGTAATGGAATAGTAATTGTTAAATATTAATACGACCAGTAAATTAAATAAGATAAAATATGATATGTATGTAAGCTAATATTAAATTTGAATAAGCAGTTTTTGCGTATAGGACTAGTTATGCACACAAATTCACTTTTTAGCATCTGGTACAACTTATTTTCATTTAATTAATTCTGTTACGCTTCGCGCGTATGCAAGGAATTTTTTACGTCTCTAAATTGTTTTTAATACACTGATTTTTAATAATAATAATAATAATAATAAGAAAACTTTATTGTCCAACAGTGAAACACCATTAACAGGACAAAATATAAACAACCATAGAAAATTAAATAAATGCAGATTGCCATACCCTAAATAAACACAATAAATAATTCATACAAAATGAAGAGTTAAAGAACACATATGTATATATATATATATATACAACATGTAAATATAACAAAGTAAACTAAACAAAAATGGTATACCATACATAATAAACTCAGAAATCAAGTCAATGAAACGGGTCATCATAAAATTGCATGAAATTCCGTGACATATGACCAATCGGTGACTTAGCCAAAACATTAGTTCTCGCCCTAGGAATTCCCAACAAGTTACTGGAACGGGTGTCACGGCCCGGCACACGAAAATTAACGCACCTGAGTAAGGCTGCACTGTCAATTGAATTTGTTAATAGATTGTGCATAAATCTGGCACTGTACATATTGCGTCGATTAGATAGAGACCGAAAGTCGTGCTGATCCAACAAGCTTGTGTAGTCAACCCCACGGTCAGGGTAATGACTACTTACCCTAAAAGATAAGTACTTTAGAAATCGTCGCTGAACACGCTCTATACATAAATCGAGATGGAGATAACATGGAAACCAAATTAATGATGCGTACTCCAACTTGCTCCGCACCAGCGCAAAGTATACCGATTTTATAGCTTGGATATTATTAAAACCACGACAGGATCTAATAACAAAGCCAAGCGACCTCGATGCAGACAAGCATGTCGAGGAAATATGCCCAGCAAATGTAAGCCGCGAATCAAAAAGCACTCCTAAATCCCGCACCCTTGACACTCTTGCTATCGGCCCAGATCGGGCCAAATAATTATAAATACGAGGTTGGCTACATTTACAGTAGGAAACCACTGAGCACTTGTTAATGTTCAAAGAAATATGGTTCAATGCGCACCATTCGTCTACTAACCGAAGGTTCGTCTGCAATTTAATATAGTCAGCCTCCATGTTGACAATATTATAGATTTTTAAATCATCCGCATAGCACAAGTACTCACAGTTCAACCTACACAAAAGGTCGTCAATATAAATATTGAAGAGTAAAGGGCCAAGATTCGATCCCTGTGGTACACCCGAAGGAACTGGGAAGGAGCTCGATGAGTAGCCATTATAAAAAATATAAGCACGTCTGTCTATTATGTAGGAAGAGACCAGTTGCAAAAGCCCAGGGCAAAAACCGATACGATCAAGTTTGGCCAAAAGCAGGTTATGGTCGATAGAGTCGAAAGCTTTAGAAAAATCCGTATAAATAACGTCAACCTGCTTTCGCTGATCCACAGCATCACACAGATATTGTGTCATTTCCGCAAGGTTCGTCACCGTAGATCTCCCACTCATAAACCCATGTTGACGCGCGGACAAGTAAGGCTGTACACTCCTATAGATCCTAGAATATAATATGTGTTCCAAAACTTTAGCAAAATTAGAGAGAATATTAATCGGTCTGTAATTGGCAATATCGCAGCGATCTCCTTTTTTAAACACAGGAATAATTTTACTCATGTTCCAGGCGTCCGGAAACACAGATGCATTAATTATCATGTTAAACAAGATGGCAAGGGGATAGGACAAAACTGTAGCACAATCGCGCACCAAGAAGCCGGGAACGCCATCCTCACCAGACGTCACACCGGATTTAAGTTTACGTACACTTAGCAATACATCATCTTCGGAAATGCTTCCCACATTAAATGAGGGGCAATTGCCAAACAATACTGGAGATACCACCGCACTCGGACGAAAAGCCCTGGAAAACTCACGAGCAAACACATCAACTATTTCCTGAGGGTCAGTAAATTCCTCGTTTCCACAGAAAACACGACCAGGAATTCTTGATGCACATCTCCTACCATTGATGAACGACCAAAACGCTCTAGGATCATCTACAATTTTAGATTCTAAACGCCTCTGATAAGCGTTATATGAGGCATGCGTATCACATTTAACCAATCGTCTCAATCTCTTAAATTCACTGTAAAAGTATTCAGATTTTGTAGACTTCCATTTTTTAAAATAATACTCCTTCATATGCACAAGATACCTAATCCGGCCATTAAACCACACAGGATATTGACGGCGAGACGATCTTACCCTAGGCACAAAACGATCGAACACAGAATAAATTTTGCTGTAGAAACCATCGACAGCAAAATTCACATTGCTACAGCTTAAAAGAAAAGACCAGTCAATAGCAGCCAAATTTGTATACAAAGCTGTCAAGTCAGCTGCACGAAAGTCATATCTCAAATTACTGTTGGAAGGGAAGTTGACCCTCGCAGGTAGAGTATCCAAAGTAAGAGTGATAGAGAGAGCAGGATGATGCGTATCCTCAGGAACTATCGGCATCGGATCCCTAACTACTTCGAGATCACAATCCAAATTAGACAGTATTAAATCCAGTGTTCTACCGTTATCATTAGTAATTTCATTGAATTGACGTAAGCCAAGTAATTCCATAAACTGCGTAATAGTTGCAGATCTCCTATCCACATAGTTAGTAGAATTGTAACAGGGAGCATTGAAGTCACCGATAATAATTAGATGTTTACCCAGTAGAAGAAGACCAAGCGCATCCAAAAAGGATTCATAATCATCACCATTAACATCCGGAGGAATGTAAATATTAACAAAATATATCGGAATTGATCCAAAGCAACACCTGCAGATGGTAAGATCGACGATCGGCACCAAACTGGTCACAGCAGAAGCATCAACCAATGTAGTGTCATACCGACTAGAAAAAGCAGAAAGAACTCCACCACCACTCATTCGACCAACAGTCGAAAACTTTCTGTCTGACCTGAACACAGAAAAACTGGCGTCGAACATCTCTGCATTACCAATGTCATCGCTCAGCCAAGTTTCAGTAAAGAACACTACATCCGCATCAATAACACTACAGCAAGAATACACTTCGCTAGTCTTAGTACGTAAACCACGAACATTTTGGTAATATATATGCAGGATTCTGGTGGACACGTTGGACATTGTTAGTTTAACGAATGGTCGGCTTTAACAATTTTAGGAACATCTCTAACATATTTAATGTAAATACCAGTTTCACCCATAGCCCTACGATCAATTAGTTCCTGCTTGACCCTACGATACAACTCGACCTGATGAGGCGTCCTATCCTTAGTAACGACCACCGCTTTAAATTTGTCAATAGCTTTCAGCTTCTTGCAGTTCCGCATCGCATTACTCACATCACCAACAACAGAGAGGGATTTTTAAAATGTTCTAAAGAAATTTAGGCAACGCAAATGATGAAAATACTGGCTAAGATAGAAATAACTTGGTGTGTTTCACTCAATCTAGAGCTCATCAGATAGTTTTTGTTCGACAATTGTACGCGCCTAGTGAGTATTATTATCGAAACGATGATACAAAGCAATTAGAGAACTGTATGTCCATCTTCCGGATATTTTAGACAAACTTTGTGAAGTCACAAATATCTCCAGAAAAACTTTCTTTCCACAAAACATACTTGTAACTTCTAGTTCGATTTCTAGAATATTTGCTCAATTTTAAACTCGATTTAAAATTTAATTTCAAATCACGATATCGAGTCATACTTTTGTGTTTTAACGGCCTTTTTTAAGTGATGACTGAAAACTATATAATCAAGGTATTTACCAATTGTTTAAAGAAACAACTATCTCGGTATTTGTTAGACTGCAACAGTTCAGATGGGTTGGTCACGTGGTACGAATGGATGATGACAGGTTACTGAAAATGGGCTTTAAGAGGCAGGATGCAGGGACTAAGGGAGATGCCATAAAAGCGATGAGAAAACGAAATTGCCGAAGAGACGAAGGATTGATGGAGGTCATGCCATGAAAACTGCGGAGTTAGTGACAGTAACTAAAGGACGTCATGGCCTATAATTTGAGCTGTAGCATCATTTTAGAGCGTCCAACTCGGTCGTAAGTCTTTTGTAAATGATTTGTTACGTCCCCGGAAGTGGAAGTGTGTATTTACAGTGTATAAAATGTTACATGGTTTTGTTACTAACTCACTCAGAGGAGAACAATTTTGATTACTTCTTCTCATACTGGTACCTGGAGAAATACCGACGACTTCCGAGACGAGAAACGATTTAAAAATCGTACTGGTCCGAAAATGGTTCAAACCATTGACTTTTCTATATAACTATCTCGAAGTCAAGCGCTCCTAACACTGCGCCAACACGCCAACAACTAACAATAGTTTTTTACTTGTCAGAGATAAATCCGCGGTGTAGACAAGGGTTCACGTTACCTAAAAGCGGGTAACGTGAACCCTTGTACATTATAATATTATAATAAAACATAGTTATGGACGATATCATTAAAGAGATCCACGCCATAACCACCAAGTCCTATACGGACCACGGGAACTTAGAACCGGTATGGATTAAACAGTGTGCCCTTGCAGATAGCCTGGTGATTTTTACAGACAGAGACTACGACGTCCAGAAAAAATTGGTGATTTGAAACAAATTGTTTAGTCAGGAATCTACAAATGACAAAACTCAGTGAATGTTGATATAAAAGACAAACATGAAGATAGATGTCGAAGTAGATGGAAAAAGGTAAAGCAAACTGACACACCTACGTAATTACTTTGTAGACATCTCTATCACCAAATTACCAGAGTTTAACGCGCTACTGTTTTGCAATTCCAAATTTAACACACTGTGTACAATCTATGTCGAAAATCATGGATAATAGGGACATATGTATATATTGTTTGATCAAATTGATTACTTTTTACTTACAACGAAACTCATTGCTTTCGATTTTTCTGATCCTATATCAGCACTGCTCACATTATACTTATTTGATCGTAAATGTTATGTCAAACATAGAAATCTTAGCTCTGCCATATTTCAGCTCTTTGATATACCACAAAGATCTAACCTTGGATCTTTTTTAATCGTTTTATTTATTACGATTTAAGCTGTATTCTTTAGTAAGAAGTTGTATACCTCAAAAGTTACATTAATGCTCTATTTTTTAGTGCTTCCAAATGTAATATAATGACCTATATTAAAAATACTTGCTTCATTAGATTTTCCTGTACTATTGTCAGCACCGAACTGAAAAGTACAACTTATTAAGGGGTTCACTTTATCTTTTTTTATCACATTGCCCATACTCTTAGTAAATGCTTCAACTTGGATTTATTTACAGAAATCACAGAAAATTCAAACATATTGTTGATGCTGATTAAATCGAGGTTAAGTTATGTTATCCTGATTTGGTTTTGAATTTATAATACCAATGTTAATACTATGGGAAATGCATAAACAAAATTTTTAAAGCTCACCTACTACTTACACCGCCATTGAATAGATTTGTTATAGTTTTTAACAAACTAGAAGAGCAATTTTTTAATATAATTATCATACCCGTTGGAGCACGGCAATATAAACTGTACTTAGTTATTTCAAATACTTTACTTTACTTACTTACTACAAGGAAGTCAATTTTTAGTTATATTCTATTGCGATGTTCGCAGGACTAATGTTCTGCTGAAGGTTCCTGTCATTTTCAATTTCTAATAGCTATGAAATTAATGCCGATACTTTGAAGTCTACTTTGACATGTGTTTGTCAACACTGTCAATAATTCTTCTACGTTAATCAATAATGTACTGTAGATTTTATACGTTATATGAGAGTTTATATGTTATAATAAATATTTTGTTAATCATATACATACGTATCTTTTCCCATATTTACACACATTGGAAATAAATAAAAATTACATAAGCAAGTCGCGTGATAAATCATTTTATAATACTTTTCATAATTAATCTATTAGTTTTATTAATACTCCACGCTTTGAATAATTTCTTATGCACTTGCGCTCGTAACTAATTCACAGACATGCGTGTCAAAACTGTCCACTTTAATTCGCCCTGAGGCGTCACTTGAAACAAGAAAGCATTATAGAGTCCAACGCAAAGAATTTCACACATGTAGATTATAAATACTAATTTTTGTTTATTAATAATCTTGTACATTATATCAGGTTGTTACAAATGTAATGTCCGTTTTTTCCTTCAGTCTGAACTGAATCGCACCTGTGTGAAGACGTGTATGTTTTTGGTGAATATTATTATTGTATTTGTAGAAAAGGGTATTTATTTTGAAGTGTGTACCTGTTCCATTTCTTGGAAAGATTAATACACCTGTCCTTGTCTCGCCTATGGAAATGCTGTCGGCAAGAGATATTCGGGCAATTTACCTCTTTCAATTTAAAAAGGGATTAAATGCAGCTGCAGCAACGCGAGACATTAATCAGACGTTCGGTGAAACCACGTGGTTTAAAAAATTCAGCGAGGGAAATTTTGATTTGGAAAATGAGCCTCGCGGATATGCGCGTAGCACCGTTAATGACGACGAGCTGCGTGTAGAAGTTGAAAATAATCCGTCGACAACAGTGGGTAGCCTTGCAGAAACATTTCAAGTGTCCATTGCCACCATTAGTCGTCACCTTTCTTCGATTGGCAAAGTGAAGAAACTCGATCGATGGGTGCCGCACCAATTAACGGAAGCCAATAAGCTCCGTCGATTAGAGGTGGCTACCCCTTTGGCTAATCGACAGAAAGTTGAACCGTTTCTTCATCAAGTGGTAATGTGTGACGAAAAGTGGATACTTTATGATAATCGGAGACGGTCAGGACAATGGTTAGATCGAGGTGAAGCACCAAGACAGCATGCACGAGCATCACTTCACCCGCGAAAGATTATGGTGACTGTAAGGTGGACCAGTAAGAGTATTATTCACTATTCATTTTTGCAACCTGGTGAAACCATCACGGCAGCGTCCTATTGTGCCGAACTGGAAACTATGCATGGAAAATTGAGCCGCTTGCAGCCCCCACTAGTCAATAGACATGGACCCATACTTCTTCATGATAATGCAAGGCCTCATATTGCACGACAGATAATCCAAAAACTTTCGGAATTTGGTTACGAAATTCTCCCTCACCCACCTTATTTACCTGACCTTTCGCCAACTTATTTTCATTTTTTCCGAAGTTTAGACAATCACTTAAAAAATAGGGACTTCCCTGACCGGGAGTCTGTAATAGCAGTGTTTGTGAGCCGTCAAAACCTAGATTTCTTTTCAAAGGGAATTTTTCAGCTTCCAGGCCGTTGGCAACAAACTATTGATGTAAATGGAGACTACTTTGCAGAATAAATATTTATATTTTTTTAAATTTAGACTTTTTTTTATTCCTTACAAAATCGGACATTTCATATGTAACAACCTGATAGTATCTTTCAAAATAATATGGAATATGTAGTGCCAATGAGGAACTTTTTGCATTTTCATGTAGTTTACTGTGCCTTTTCTGTGGGTGTAATATTCCCCGGAAAATGTCTTCATTGCTTTGCTTGTAAGCGACTTTTCGTGTTCATAAATTTATTATTTGATTTGAAATTTATTGTTTTAAAAACGTGAAGGAATGCTTGCTAGTGACACGAAAAATCGTTTATAAAATAAATAATAAATTTACTATTTAATTTGACTGGCACATAAGAAAATATATTATATATATTATTATATATATTATAAACTGTAAGAATTTTGAAATACGTATATTTGTATGAGATATCACATAGATAATTCAAGGCGACGCGACGCAATCAGGACTTCAGGTGTTTAGACACACAATCTCAGTCGACGTGCCGCGATCCTCATTTTTATTTCTTCAACAGCTGCTTACTGGCGTGTACAATGCGTCGTTGGCGATTTTGTAACGAAAACATCTCAACCTAATGTGCTTTCTCTGTACTTCCACTGGTCAATCCCTTGACTAGGGGTGAACGTCGTCTCACAAATTCCTTTAAAAAACGTGACTTTTCAAAAACCAGCAAGAGAGTCCCGATTGGTTGCTTTTCAATATACTTAGTTCCTTTACGCTATTCAGTGCTTTTGTGATAAAGGACAGATCCTGTCCAAGGATATATAAACGTAAATATTTCTTAACGAAAAAGAAATAAAATGTCGAAGATTCCTTAGTTGCGAGACCGATATTTTTTAAGTAAGTAGCATTACGACCTCGTTAATCTTTAAAAAAAAAGTTTTTTTACCATCATTTACTTAATGCAATCTATTTTACAGTACATATATATATATATATATATATATATATATATATGTGAGTGTGTGTGTGTGTGTGTGTGTATACAGTAGGTTCTCTGTATAACGGACAGTAGCGGTGTTTATAAAACTGTCCGTTGTTTAGAAATGTCTATTGGTTGGAAAAAAAAAAGATTATAATTTATTTTTACAACATACTTAAATCTAACTTATTTTAAAAAATCTGAAATTTTAGTTGATTTTACATTTTCAATTCTTCTTTTTACAATTTGTGTTTCTACATTGCATATTATCTCAGCGACTTTTTCTCCTTGAGTAATGTCGCCAGACAAGAAAAAGAAGTTTTGAATATCCTTTAACTTTTCATAAGCTTCGTTAATGTTTTTAGTTTCTGAAGTAATATTATCATCATCCCCACTGTCGCTATCACGTATATACATTGGTACTGTTTTGAAATTCACGCACACACTCTTGTACCCTAATATCGGAATTCTCGGTAAGTAAATTATCATCAATTTGTGCATTCGATAACATGTCAGGATAGGGTTTACGTCAAATCTTTATTTACCAGAGTTCCTATACCCGACACTATCCAAATAATCCGTCAAATCCTTTCCACTGACAACCAACCTGATGATTTGGCCAATCTGGTGAATACTTGTTTAACCTCCACCTATTTTCAGTTCCGTGGTAATTATTATGAACAAGTATCGGGTGCAGCTATGGGATCTCCTCTCTCTCCTGTTGTCGCTGACATTTTTATGGAGGCATTCGAACAACAAATTCTACACTCCTGTAACCAAAAACCAAAATGTTGGTTCAGATATGTGGATGACACCTTCGTTATTTGGCCTCATGGTCGGGATTCCTTGAACAACTTCCTTGTTTTCTTAAATCCACAACACGATTCCATAAATTTCACCATGGAGATTGAATCTGAAGGTTCCCTTCCTTTCCTCGACGTCATGGTAACTCGTCATCTGGATGGTTCACTAGGACATTCAGTGTACCGCAAACCCACACACACTGATCGATATCTCAATGCCCTCTCCCATCATCATCCTGCCCAGAACCAGGGCGTTATCAATTCCTTAATCCAAAGAGCTGTCAACATATCTGACCAGCATTCTATATCCCAGGAATTAAGTCATGTTACCAAAGCTCTTATAAATAATAATTTCTCCAACCATAATATTCAGCGAACCATTGATCGACATCTTAATCCCAAAATCTCACAGCTTAATACACAGCTTACATCATCTCTTCCCCTCTCTAAAGCCCACCTACCCTATATACAAGGTGTCACTGACCGCATCAGTAGGGTTCTTCTCAAAAACAACATCAAAACCATCTTCAAACCCCATTCCAAATTATCTGACCCTTTTTCCGTAAAAGACCATGTTTCTTTAGAATCGCCTGGTGTGTACAGGATTCCTTGTTCATGCGGCAGGGCATATATTGGTGAAACAAAGCGGTCTGTCGGCACTCGTGTTTCTGAACATGAGCGTTGTACTAGATTGCTGCGCATAGCCGGTTCTGCACTTGCCGAGCATAGGCTGGGAACCGGGCACCATATTCAGTTTAATTCGACCAAGATCCTATCCCGCACTAACCATTTCTATGGTCGCAAAATCCGTGAAACTATAGAGATCTTTAAACACCCCAATAACCTTAACCGCGATGATGGCTACCCCCTACATAACGCTTGGCAATCGTGCATTTCTAATCTACCCAACCGCAACCGTAACGCTCCATTGACCCATGACCCATTATCCATATATAAACGCGTCCCCCATCGACTTACACCAGTTTCAGTGCAGTAGTTCAGCCCTGAAGATGTCCCATACAAATTGGTACGAAACGTCGGCAGATATACTAGTGACGCGGTTCCAGCCCGGAAACCCAGAAGCAGATAGCATGGGTTTACAAAGTTCTGACAGTGGCACATCGTCTTCAGCACTGAAGGCTATTTCCTCGCAAATATCTTCGGCATTCCACTCACCAAATCCAGCATTAAGAAAACATTTATTAATAGTTCCAGCGCTTACAGTTTTCCAAGCAGTAATGGTCCATATTAGAGCATTGAGAATGTTAATGACTTTTTCTATATGTTCGGTAGATTTACAATGACCCATAGAGGATAAAGGTCTCTTAACTAACAGCTTTCTGTAGTTGGTTTTAAAATTATTGATGATCTCATGATCAAGTGGTTGACACTGAGAGGTGGTGTTTGGAGGCAAAAATATTAGTTTAACCTTTTTGCAAATCAAGTTTTGGGTGTGACATGGCGTTGTCTAAAAATAAAAGAACTTTTCTATTTCGCTGTTGCATTTTTCTATTAAATTTGGTTAACCAAATTGTTATAATTTCCCTCGTCATCCACGATTTTTATTAGAATACCACTCCAATGGCAACTTTTCAACGTTTGCTCCTCTAAAGCATCGTGTATTCTTACTTTTACCAATTACTAAAGGTGATTTCTTTTCCCCAACCACATTCGCACACAAGAGAATGGTTAATCTTTCCTTAGCAGCTTTGCCACCCAAACATTTTTCACCTTTTAAAGCAAAGGCTTTGTTTGGCAAAGCCCGGAAAAAAGTTCAGTTTCATTTGCATTAAAAATGTCTTTCGGTGAGTGTTCCTTTGTGAGTTATCAACTGTTTCTTCTAGACAGATATTTCATCCACATTTATGGCGGCGGCTTCATCACAAATTGTTCGAAGCGATTTGTTGTACCGCTGAGAAAACTTGTCAAACCATCCACTTGAAGCTTTGAATTTATAATTTAGCTTTTGTGTAACTTCGAGAGCTTTTTCCCCCTATTATTTTACCGGACAATGGAATATTCTTAGCGCGCACTTTACAAAATCAGTCATACATTATTTGGTCCAGTGCAACTCCTTCTGTTTTCACAAATTTCTTCTTTTGTTGAATTTCCATTTTCAGCAAACCGTTTATTGATATCAACAAAATTAATGAATTAAAGTTTGAATTGCTACCTCATGCAACCTATTCACCAGATTTAACCACCTAGGATTATTTTCTGTCCCCAAATTTTAAAAAATGGCTCAGTGGTCAAAGATTTTTACACGATGAAGAAGTGATATCGGCAGTTAATGGCTATTTTGAGGAGCAAGACAGTTCTTATTATAAAAAGGTATTGAACCCTGAACGCTGAGAAAAGTGTATAGAGCTGAAAGAAGATTATGTTGAAAAATAAATATATTTCTTTCCAAAATATTAGTGTTCGTTGGGTCGGGTACTTCTGGGACCACCCTCGTATAGCCCATTTTGCTCACCGCCCAGTAGAAATGCCCCAACTGTATTTGGTGAAATACTTTGGACTGGCTAAAGTGCAAAAATTATTTGCATTAATTAAAATTTTATTGTATAAAAAGTAAATAACATTGAGGTAAATCTAACATTTGATAAGCACCAAGTTTCTTTATTAATAAAAACTAATAAATTTCAAGATATAAGATACCTTCATTATATTCTAATAAATATCGAAAATGATTTCTATACATCGACATCAGAACGTAGTATTTCACGTGGAATAAGTATTACTTGCTGTATTTTATGAATACAAAATGACTCAAGAGAAATAAATTATACTTCAGCGCCTTTATTGGAGTATACGTACATACTTATATATAAAGGATTTTCTCGCTTGAATAATGTATTTTCGCGGAATATCTCTTTTTAATATGTTGCCAGAAGGGATAAAATCAGGCCAGCTAATTAGAATTTTCAAATAGAGAATAGGGTTATGCTGAATCGTTGCGTGTATTCATTTGACGAATGTAAAGATATCTTTAAATTTTTTTAAATTCCGAATGTTCCCTGACATGATTGCCACAGCTTAAACATATGTTACTAAAACAATTCCAAGTTAAAAATGTCTAATGAACAAATGTCGTTGATTGCATGGATCAAATAATTACTTATTTCACATCGAAACGCTCAACAAAGTAATGGACTCGCTTCTTTCTGTAATACGAGGGAGCGTTTTTATATTCGCGGAATGAGCGAGTTGTAGAGGGATGAGTAGGCGCATTGGGGGCGTGGCCTGTGCAGCGACTGATGATTAGTATAAATACGAAGTTTCATTGTCATTAGACAGTTAGTCTTTGAGCTATCGTCAACCAAGTAACATAATCAGGAGTGAAAAGTGAAATATGGAAAAAATCGAATATCGTGCCGTTATAAAGTTCCTTACCAGGCAAGGAAAATCAGTCGCGACCATAATGAATGAGATGTCATTGGTTTACGGCGACTCTTGTCCAGGAAAAACCATGGTGTACAAGTGGCATAGTTTATTTAAACAAGGAAGGGAATCCCTTGAAGACGACCCGAGGCCGGGCAGGAGCATTGAGGTGACCACGCCAGCACTTATCCAAAAAGTTGAACAAATTGTACTCGAAGATGCTCGACTAAAGAAGAAACAACTCGCAGAAATGGTTGGAGTATCCGATACAACAATTTTTAAAATCCTACACGATCATCTCGGCATGTCTAAGGTCAGCGCAAGATGGGTGCCGAGAATGCTCACGCCGCCGCAAAAACAACAGCGCGTAGAGTGTTCGCGTGCATTTTTGGACCTCTGTAATGAAGACAAGGATGGTGTATTGAGTGGAATTGTTACTGGAGACGAAACTTGGGTTCATCATTATGAACCTGAGTCCAAACAAGACTCCATGCAGTGGCATAAAAAGGGCACAGCACCTTCCAAGAAATTTAAAGTGTCACAATCAGCTGGGAAACTCATGGCAACGGTATTTTGGGACTCGGAAGGAATATTGTTGATTGATTATCAAGATAAAGGTGTTTCTATAACCGGAGAATATTACGCTTCAATATTAGAGCGACTAAAAGAAGCCACTAAAGAGAAAAGACGGGGAAAATTGATAAAAGGTGTTCTGCTTTTGCACGACAACGCGCCCGTCCACAAGAGCCGCGTTGCGTTAGCTGCCCTGCATAAGGTGGGCTTCGAAATTGTGAATCACCCACCTTACAGCCCAGACCTAGCCCCGAGTGATTATTACCTGTTTCTGAAAATGAAAAAAGAGCTGCGGGGTAAAAAATTTACTGCCGATGATGAAGTCAAGGAGGCAGTTTCGGCGTATTTTGCAGATAAAGAGAAATCATTTTTTTATGAGGGTATAAATAAATTAATTGAAAGATGTGAAAAATGTATCCGTCTTGCAAGTGAATATATTGAAAAAGAAAAATAATTTGGTTTTTTTATTTCCACCCCTTGTCCCCCATTCCGCGAATATAAAAACGCTCCCTCGTATGTTGGATGTGATGGTATTGGTGGCATTTTGCATTTGCGAAAAAGTCGATGGATTCGACAAATCTCGTGCAAGACGGAATTTCCTCTCCACGTTATTTAAATCGTTTGTTCTTCTGAACATAGAAAATCGAATGAACAACTTTTACATTATCAAGCAATTTACTTCTCGTTCGACGATTTCATGCATTTTCATGAAAACATAATGCACTTTATCTAATTTCATTAGTTTTCGTTTCGTCATTCCATTTCAGATTCCAGTACAAGCATTTGAGAAGGAAAGTAGCCTAATATATTCGAATAGAAGAGAGGTTGTAAACTTTCTTTACAGGAAAGTGATAAGAGACGCCGTAAAGCTCCTTCCTTTTGTGCAAAATGTTCAGACCCAGTACACCGACAACACTCCAAAGTAAATTTTATTTGTTTTAGTTGCATGGATGACTATCATCAATAGAATTCGTATCGTATTTTATCATAAAATACCGATTACCTTAAAAAATTTGTTTAAAAATATTGTTACATACGCAAAAGCCACAGAGAACCAGAAAAAAAAGAAAACATATACCTGCATGGTATACAACGGGTATCGCAAAAGTAATGTCATAATTTGAAGTGGCTGCCATTTTGTTATAAATGAAAAAAAAAGAGCTCTGTTTTCATAAAAAGTTTATTTGAAAATGTAAAATTGATGGCATTAATTGAAGAAAATTATATCGCTCAAATGACCACCTCCCGAGTTAATGCATAATTGCGCTCGTTTTATGGCATTTTGAATTGTTGCTTGCAAAACATCTGGCTCCAAATTGGCGTTTCTTCTTCAATGTTAGCTTTCAAGACCTGCAAGATTCGTGGTTTGTTGTGGTAAACGCGGGATTTTAAAAAGCTTCAAAGAAAAAAGTCTGGCGATCTGGACGGCCAGTTCAAATCTCCATAACGGGAGATCCCTCGACCTGGTAATTGGTGTCTCAAAATCTCCATTGTTGCCCGAGCTGTGTGAGCAGTTGTTCCGACCTGTTGAAACCAACAATGATCGAGACCCTATGCCCTTTCGGCAAAAACAAACTTGTTTAGCATCTGCCTGTAACGCTCGCCATTTACGATTACAGTGGTGCCATCGGCATCTTCAAAAAAATAAGGGTCAATCACTCTTTCACGGTAAATCCCGCACCAAACAGTCACTTTGAGGGAATACAATGTCACTTCATGCATTTCATGTGGATTCTCTGTGCCCTGCAAACGCAAATTTTGTTTGTTAACATAATTAAGTGGAAATGGGCTTCGTCACTCATTATGATTTTTGATACCAAATCATCCTCTTCTTGCACCAAGTTTAACAGAGTATGGTAGTAAGTTAACCTTGTCCGACGGTCAGCAGACAGCAATTCGTGAACGGTTTGCACTTTGTAGGGGAACATTTTCAAATATTTCATCAAAAGTCTTTGCAACGAACGTCTGCTGATGCCTAATTGTGAGCATCGTCGTCTCGTTGATGTTTGTGGATTCTCTCTGACGTCGTCGGCAACAGCAGCGATGTTCTCGGTCGTACGAGCAATACGAGGCCGGCCACTTTCTGCGGCATCTGTAGTAGACCCAGTTTGCACGAGGTACTCAACTAAACGCTTAATTATTCGAACACATGGAACACGACGACGAGGAAAACGATAATGAAGTTCACGCTGCGCTAAAACAACGGACTCAAAATTTATCAAACAAACGGTAACAACAATTCCACGTTCTTGAGGTGTATTGCTTCATGGCTTTTTGACAACTAATTCTCTATATATATCTACATCATAAATGTCAAAGCACATTGACATTTGGTGCCAACTGCAAAAATGGCAGCCAATTCAAATTATGACACTTTTGCGCCACCTATTAAATGCAATGCATCACCAAAAACGCAATATTTCTATGCTAATACATGAAAATATGAAGAGGTCTGGTCAGACCCCAGGAACAGCAATTTGAAAATCCGAGCATGTGCCAAGTGGAGGGCTAAAAGTGAATGAATATTTGAATTCTGTAAATTTTGGTATCTTTTATTGTTACTAATATTTATCAACATAATAAATACCAACTTGCACTATCTTTTAAGCTGTTGAAGGTTTCTGCGAACTACAACAAAATGAAAATATCCCATCTGTATTTGGCGAAGCAGTTTGGATTGGAAAAAGTGTAAAAATTATTTTCATTAATAAAAATTATATTGTACAAAAAGCAAATAACATTGAGATAAATCAAAAAAAAATTAATACAAACTAATAAATTTCAAGGTACCTGCATTATATTCTAGCAAATATCGAAAATGGTTTCTATACATCGACATCAGAACAGATTTATCTCACGTGGGATAAATATTACCCACCGTATTTTATGAATACAAAATTACTCAAGAGAAATAAATTATACTTTAGCGACTAGAATATACGTGCATACACATATCTGAAGGACTTTCTCGCTTGAATAATATATTTTCGCAGAGAAGATATCCCATAACTCTTCCCAAATTAATTTATCAACCTCTTTACAGCCTAATCGAATGAACATGCCAAAATCGTGATGTAAAGCAGGAAGCTCTAGCTGTGTGTGCGTGTGCCGACTAAATCTCATTTATCATATACCAAATTAAATTAAGCTCTCTAACGTTTTAATACGAATTTGAAATATCACACGTAATATTATGTAGAAGTATCTGTCTCGATCTCGGATGAATTCTTCTTAATGATGATTGGAGTAGTACAGATTTGGTGTAGATAGTTTTCGTGGCTAATAAATGTTGGACAGTTGAGTTTAGATCTTTCGTTAGATCGACGTCGGGTTGGGTTACACTAATTAGTGTATCCAAAGACGGGTAAAATACGATTGCCTGGAGGAACTAATTCAATTCGGGATTTGAAAAGGATAATTAGAATAGAGAAAAATATCTCTCGTGTGTATGACTGTTGAGTGCGAAAAGAATTAGAGGTCGTGAAGGTAAATGAGAAAATAGTAAGTTAATTACATATTAAGCTGATTACTTCGTACCGCTGAACACAAAATTGCCAGTGTTAAGCTGATTACTTCGTACCGCTGAACACAAAATTGCCAGTGTATGTACAGAAAAATAACAATTGTTCTACACTTGAAATTGAGATTTTCATCAAACTTATTTTAAATTTAGACTTATACTATTGGGTTGGCAACTAAGTACTTTCGGTTTTTACTGATAGAGAGCGTTGCTTTATTTTTTGTATAACGTATGTTAGTGTTGTAGTTTACCGTTTGTCGCGTGATACTAGTCACATTGACGTAACTTCAGAAGCAAGTAGTGCGTGATTTTTATTAAAGCTATTAGTTGTGGGTTAATTTTAAATGGAGTGCAGAAACGAACATTTTCGACATATTTTACTATTTTATTTCCGTAAAGGAAAGAAAGCTGCTGCGGCTAACAAAAAGATATGTGGAGTTTATGGTGCTAATTGCTTAACAGAGCGCACGTGTCAGAATTGGTATAAAAAATTCCGTTCTGGAGATTTTTCCCTCAAAGATGAGCAACGTTCTGGTCGGCCTACTGAAGTTGATGATGACCAAATCAAAGTCATAATTGAAGAGGATCGTCATATAACTGTTCGAGAGGTTGCGGAGAAGCTACATGTATCGCACACAACAATTGAAAGACATTTAAAATGTCTTGGGCTAGTTAAGAAGCTTGATATTTGGGTACCTCACGAATTGAAAGAAATTCACTTAACACAAAGAATCAACTTTTGCGATATGCACCTTAGACGAAATGAAACCGACCCTTTCTTAAAAAGAATCATCACTGGTGATGAAAAATGGGTCCTGTACAGTAATATAGTTCGAAAACGATCATGGAGCAAACACAATAAACCAGCTCAAACTCTCATTGAGCAAAATGGAAAATATATAATTGATTAAAAACTATTCTTTGTTTAAAAAAAAGTGTTTTATTTTATACTACAAAACCGAAAGTACTTAGTTGCCAACCCAATATATAGTCATAGTCATTTATTTAATTTTCAGTGGACTAACAATACGATCTTTTAAATTCTAAAGTCTGTACACGAAGGTAATTTTGATGGAGCCTGTGGTTGATTAACTTGATCACTGGAGGTAGATATATAACCCCTTGCCACATTAATTTTCGTATTTTGTATACGTATATCGACAACTAAATTGTCATCATCATCAGATAATTAAACAGTGTCGCACCTACGGCGGAACCACGCTGTTTAATTATATGATGACAACTTAGTTGTCGAAATACGTATACAGAATACGAAAATTATTGTGGCAAGGGGTTATATATCAACCTTCAGTGATCAAATTTGTACACGAAAATAAGTCAAAAAAAAAGTAACAAAGCATTTCTAGATCTACTGTACCTTTGAATAGTTGCTTTTTTAATAGTAGCTTTTTAAATTAATGAATAATTTTATTGATTCTACTGGGCTATTGTCTCAAATTGACTTCCTCGTACCGTTTGATACTAAATCGTCGACAACTTTCTCAATACTTAGGCCAAGAACCAACGTCTTTTACAAGGCTCCATATATGTGCAGAAATGGCAATGGATTATACTTGGATCCCTCTCATTAATCAACATTTATTGTAATGGGTCATTTGACAGCTGATAATGACAAACTATATTGACATTTCTGTTCAGTAAGGTTTGGGAAGTCATCATGAATCGTTTAACACTAGAACAACGCTTCCAAATTGTGGAAATTTATTTTGAAAAAAATAAATCTGTTCGCGAAGTTCATAGAGCACTTCGTCCACTTTACGGTCAACATAATCGGCTTAGGAAGCAAGCAATTCGTACAGTTATTGATCGTTTTCGCACTAATTTTGCTCTTCTTGATTCAAAACCGTCAACAAGACAAAAAATGTGCGTACCGAAGAGAATATTGCTGCTGTAGCGCGAAGTATTGAAGAAGACGCCGAAATGTCGATTGGTCGTCGTTCTCAACTTGTTGGCCTTTGTCCTTCGACTACGTGGAAAATTTTACCTAAGGATCTTGGCTTACGTGCCTATAGAATACAGCTCGTGCAAGAATTGAAGCCAAACGACCATCGTTTGCGTCGCATTTTTGCTGATTGGGCTCATTTGAAACTGACCGAAGATGAGCATTTCGATCGAAGAATTGTGTTTGGTGATGAAGCTCATTTCTGCTTAAATGGCTACATCAGTAAGCAAAATTGGCGTATTTGATGTGAAGACAATTCTTAAGCCGAATCACCATTACATCCATTAAAATTGACTGTTTGGTGCGGTTTACACGCGGGTGGCATCATCGGTCCTTATTTCTTTCGAAATGTGGAAGGAGCTGATTAATTTTTGGAAACAAAAATTAATCCGCTAAACATCGACGACATTTGGTTCCAACAAGACTGCGCAATTTGCCATACAGCGCGCTTAACAATCGATTTAGTGCAAAATCAATTTGGTGACTACTTTATTTCCAGAAGTGGTCCTGTTCACTGGTCCCTCGTTCGTGCGATTTAACGCCCCTGGATTACTTTTTAAGGGGCTGTGTTAAGTCATTGGTTTATGCCGACAAACCAGCAACTCTTGAAGCATTGGAATCCAATATTCAAGCCACCATTGACGCCACACGGCTAGATTTGTTGGAAGAAGTAGTCCAAAGTTGGACTGATCGAATGGACTATGTAAGTCGTAGCCGCGGCGGACATATACCGGAAATAATATTTAAAAAATAAATTCCATGAAATTATCTACCAGATTATAATAAAAGAATATTTCTGCCTTATATTATCATTTTAAGTTCTCAAGCTCTTAAAAAACACCTATACATTTACTTCTAAAAAGACTTACATTACCTTGTTATAAGTGTTTATATTTTTTGATAATTAGTTTTTTATTTTTTTTGTATTAAATTAACTGCACATTCTTAATTTTTGTAATATGTCCTGTAATTGGATTGTTATTGGGCATTAAAGATTATTGTTATTATTATTATATTCATATATACATATTCTTATATGTATAACATTCATTTCAGTTAAAAGGAAGACAAAAACACCATATCATTATGACTTTTTGATGAAATAAGTAAACCATAAGGCTTCCAATTTTATCCATTTTTGAACAAGAACGCAAACACAACGATATTAAAACAAAGAGATTAATTTTGAGTGTAGTAATGCCTGTAAAATTTCACAAAAACATTCTTTTCATTCATTCGTCAAAGTTACAAAGATTCGTGAACTATTTTCGCGCAACCATGAGAAAATAAAAATTCTCAGCTCGTCGCTAGAATATTTCCCAAAAATATACGTGCAGTTATTGGAAACGAATACTTCTTACAAATGTTCACACAGATACATCTTCATGATGTTTTCTCATGAATATGTAGATAAGGCACATTTACAAAAATAAGTAACCTATAAATCTAGAAGGATGTTGAACAGACTTTTCAATAATACTTCAAAATTGGCTCCTTTACAAATGTCATTATCCATAATTCACTTCGTTCGTATATTCACGACATTTCTGTACCGGCTGCCGCAGAATCGATATTTTAAACGCCTATCCATATGCAATACACACACGTAAGCGTATCTGTATGTACTCGCGCTAACTCAAAATGTACATATCTTCTAGTGTTTCCACATTTATCAAATTTTGTTGTTGGAACGCGGTTTTATTCAATTTATCATTCGCGATATACGTATACCTTATAACATGTGAATGTGAAATAGTCCAACGCAAACAAGATAAAACTTTAGTAAAATTTATAGTCTCTTTAAATATACGTACATTACTCGATGTACCCGTTATTCTAAGAGATGTCGCTAGGCTTAAGTATGTAATGTTATGATTTGACACATATGTACAAAGGGTACTAGTAAAGTTTGGCAATCTAGCTTTGTTTATTTAATTTTTTCAAAGTAATTTCCTCTACACTCAATACACCTCTTCATCCCCCGAAACCAATCTTTAAACCAGTTCTGCCAAGTTTCGCTAGGGAGTAAAGCACACTCGCTGTCCCAAGCCCGCAGAAGGTCCTCATCACTGGAAAACCGCCTCCCATTTAGCTTCATTTTCACATGTGGGAACAGTGCAAAGTCGCAGGGAGCAAGATCTGGACTGTAGAGAGGGTGCTCGAGAAGTTTCAATCCTGTCGTGGTCAAATATTCGGTGCAGGCTTTGACGCGGTGAGCTGGAGCATTAACGTGATGGAGAAACCAGGTGTCCATTCTTGACTTAAATAATTATCTGCTGATGATGACAACTTAGTTGTCGAAATACGTATACAGAATTCGAAAATTAATGTGGCAAGGGGTTATATATCAACCTTCAATGATCAAATTACTTTTCTTATTTAATCAAAAGAAAAAAGCGGCTGAAAATCATCGTTTTCTGGTAGAAACTTACGGTGAGCATGCTCCAACTATAAAAATATGTGAGACGTGATTTCAACAATTCAAAAGTGGTGATTTCGAAACTGCAGGAGTTATTGGACGAAGACCCAATCCAAATCCAAAAACCCAAAAACAGTTGGCAGAGGCGTTAAATGTGGCCCAAAAAACGATTAGCGAGCGATTAGGAGCAATGGGAAAAATCCAAAAGATGGCGAAATGGGTACCACATCAATTGAATGACAGGTAAATGAAAAATCAAAAAAACGGCTATGAAATGCTGCTTGAAAGGTATGATCGCAAGTCATATCTGCATCGAATAGTGACGGGTAATGAAAAATGGATTTATTTCGCAAAAAAACAGGGTTATCACCTGGTGAAGCCGGCCCATCGACTCCAAGACCAAATCGTTTTGGTCGCAAGACAATATTCTGTATTTGGTGGGACCGGAGTGGCGTGGTGTATTATGAACTGTTGAAACCTGCTGAAACAGTTAATACCGATCGTTACTAACAACAAATTATCAATTTGAACCATGCATTGATAGGAAAACGTCCAGAATAAACCCAAAAACACGGTAAAGTGACTTTACAGCACGTTAACGCGCCGTCTCATACAACAAAACCGATCAAGCAAGCGTTGAAAGTACTTGGATGGGATCCTACCCCGTTCGACTATCACCTTTTCGTATCAATGGGACATGCGCTTACAAAGCAACACTTCGCCAATTTCGAAGAAGTCAGAAAATGGCTCGACGAATGGTTTTGCTCAAAAGACAAATAGCTCTTTTGGGATGGCATTCATAAATTGCCTGAAAGATGAGCAAAATGTGTAGAATCAAATTTCCAAAACTTTGAATAAATAGATTTTTCCATTTTCTTGAAAATGATGTAGTTTTTTACGAAAAAACTAGTAATGATTTTCCGGTACACCTGGTACAAATTTTCATACACATACATCTTCATGATGATTTCTCATTGTGACAATAAATTGTAATGTTAATAGTACCTTATTTGTGTGTAAACTATGGTATTATTAATGAATTTATTCTCTGTGTATGTACTTGTACCATTTTGTAATATAGCAAAGAATGTAGAAACAATACATCTTTGTATAGTCCATTGCGATTGTCCGAAAGAACGAAGTTTGTGTTCGTCTCGCCAAATGTACAGCTCTGTATATCACGACGCGTATATAGACAGAAGACTTCTAACTCGGCAATTGCCATAGGTGACCGCTTAAGAATAAATTATAATACAGAACGAAGAAACAATAGCTCCCTCTATATATATTTTAAACATCTTCTCATATGTAATACACACACGTAAGCGTAACTATGTGTACTCGAGCTAGTCGAAAATGTACATATCTTCTAATGCTTCCTCGTTTATCAAATTTTGTTGTTGCAACGCGGTTTTATTCAATTTATCGTTCGCGATATACGTATACCTTATGACATGCGAATGTGAACTAGTACAACACAAACAAGATATGAATATTATTTATTTAAAGTCTCTTTAAATGTACATATCGTTACACTTTGCATATATAATAAAATTTGTATCAGGCTTTTAAATTATTTTAATTTAAATTCAAATTTAATACAACCAAATTATTATTAAGACATTCTTTCTTACAAATGTTTCAAGGATAATTATCTTTGTTCATTAATTATTTAAACATTCTCGTTTTCTAAGAAGTCTATTTAGCTAGAACAAACGCTTTTCTGTACGTCGGTTCCTTTCTTGGAATATTTTCGGTAATTTTCTACTGACTCACATTTAATATTAATTCTATTTTAACTAATTTTTAAATGCAATTGGAAATTCAAAAATTAATCATTTTTGCACAAAGAATATATGATTATTATTCTGTCCAAATAGCTATTTGTCTGATAATTATAACAATAATAATAATAATAATAATAATATCCTTATTTGCCAACAAAAATTTTCTTTCACAGGACCACAAATGCATTACAAGCGCATCTACAACCATGTGTATTTATGCACACGTTAAACCTGTCACAAGTAGGCAGTAATTCTTAGCAGCTAATACTACAGGAATAAAAATTAACACTTCTCACAACGATCAACGATCAAAAGTTGAATTCACATTACGGTTCAAGTTTATGTCATGGCATATTATGTTCGTCAAGCAGATTAATTTTATTTTATTTATTTATTTGTTTGTTAAGTAGATGATGCTTTTTGCAGGACAGCACAAAGAGAACACACAACCAGGACATCGATATCTACCCAAACACTATGCTATGCGTACTTAAAGTATGTGTAACATTATAGCAAGAACTGAACAATAATGGGAAATGACTAAAGTTCATGTACACTCATCGAACATGCAGTGAAATACCACTTAAAAATTACTATGAGATGTCACACACTCTGACACCTTCTATAGAGTATCCTGCTGAATATCGCAATGATCAGCTACTGAGTTTACAGTACGGCACATTGTTTATAATAGCGAATTACCAACGATAGTGCGAATTACCAACGATAGTGCGAATTACCAACGATAGTAGTCCTCGCAGTTGGTAAATAAAAGGTGCGATTTGAGCGAGTGTATGGCCTGGGTTAGTCAATCTTCTTGCGTATCAAATTGTACAAAAATTTTACCGAAGCCAAACCACGCCTGCATTCGTGAGAAACTGTTTCAGTTCTAGCAAGTAATGTGTTATAATTAATACCTCTGGAAGGGTATACTCTGTCCACGGAGTAACGCAGACATTTCAGGAACTTTCGCTGTACTTTTTCTACAGTAGATTTATGCACTTCGTAGCAAGGCAACCATACCAAAGAGGCGTATTACAGCCTCGAACGAACGTATGCATGATATTGAATCGTGATAGTGTGCGGGTCCGCGAAAGCTCGAGAAGTTAGTAAAATAAATCCCATATATAAATCCCAGACCTACATATTTGATCAACATGTTTAGTAAAACTAAAACTGCATTCGATGTAAATACCAAGGTATTTAATTTCATGACTTCGAATAAGCAATGTGTTGAGTGTTGAGCATTTAGCGAAGTTTCATAGCAACAAAGAAGAATTTTTGCGCCGTTTCATAACCATGGATGAAACATGAGTCCATCAGTTTACATCCGAGACAAAAAAATAATCAAAACAATGGACTCGAAAGGCAGAACCGGCTCCAAAGAAGGCGAAGACCGTTTCATCTGCAGGCAAGGTGATGGCATCGGTTTTTTATAATGCGCGTGGAATAATTTTCATTGACTATCTTGAAAAAGGAAAAAACTATCAACGGCGAGTGTTGTGCGAACTTATTGCAACGTTTGAGCGAAGAAATCAAGCAAAAACGGTCGTATTTGGCTAAGAAGAAAGTGTTGTTTCATCAAGACAATGCACTAACATAGCTCATAAATCAGTTATTGCAATGGCCAAAAATAATTAATTACAGTTTGAATTGCTACCTCATGTACTCTATTCGCCAGATTTAACCTCGTCGAATTATTTTCTGTTCCCAGACTAAAAAAAATGGCTCAGTGGTCAAAGATTTTCCAACGATGAAGAACTGATTGCGGCAGTTAATGGCTATTTTGAGGAGCAAGACAGTTCTTATTATAAAAAGGGTATCGAACTTATTGAACATCGCTGGGAAAAGTGTATAGAGCTAAAAGGAGATTATGTTGAAGAATAAATATATTTCTTTCCAAAATTTTTGAGTTTTCTTTGTTGGGTCGGGTACTTCTGGGACCACCCTCGTAGTCGAATATAGTTGTTCATAAAAGGGCGCCAAGAGCAAATAATGGCACACCTATAGTCTCGTAATAGGACGTAGCTCTATTAACACACTAAATTGCCTGAGAAGTCCCTTAAAGATATACAACGCAACAAAAGAACTGGACTAATCCTTTATTTAAAAGCGGCAAAATTAACGCATAATTTATAAAATTTAAATTTTCTTCCGAAAAAAGCTACCAATTTGTTTTGTTTGCATCTAACAATGAAATAAAGCATTTAATGCTTAAAAATAAAATCATAGTTGGCGCACTTCAATGTTTATTAAGTCAGTTTAGTTCTGTTGTCAGAAAAAGTGTAATTATCACAGATCAATTGTATTCGTTAAATTCGTTAAAAGTTGTTATTTTGTGTGACTTTCTGTTGTCTTTATTGTCATTTAAAGCATTTGCATTAAAGCTTTGTTATGGGTATTTTAAATCGGGATAATGCTATACGAGCAACGACATTGCTTCAAGAAGGAAGGACTCAACAATATGTCGCAAATCTTCTTGGAGTTAACCAATCGACTGTCTCCCGACTTGCTAGACGACTTCGGGAAACTGGTGATGTAAGAAGGAGACCGGGGCAAGGAAGGAAACGAGCGACTTCGGCGAGAGATGACCGATTTTTAACTTTAAGTTCCCTACGTGATCGCACTTTGACTGCTACAAGGCTTCAGGGTGTATTAGAAATAACCCGTGGTGTACAAGTTAGCGAAAGGACAGTTCGAAGAAGATTAGCAGAAGTTGATCTGCACGCTCGACGCCCTGCTAGATGCCCTATTCTGTTACCACGTCATCGGACAGCTCGACTAAATTTTTGTCGTGAACATGCAAATTGGGGAATTGATGATTGGCGAAGAGTACTTTTTACCGATGAATCCAGGTTTTGCATACGAGGTGCAGATGGCCGTCAGAGAGTCTGGAGGCGACCAGGTGAACGTTTTGCGGAATGCGCGATTGTAGAGAGAGATCGATTCGGTGGAGGTTCTGTTATGATATGTGGAGGCATTTCTTTGAATGGCTCTACAGATCTAGTCATTGTAGGTAGGCCTACTTTAAATGCTCACAGGTACATTGAAGATATTCTTCAAGACCATGTAGTGCCATTTGCTGCAGGAGTCGGCGAAAATTTCCTATTAATGCAGGATAACGCGCGACCTCACATAGCTAATATCGTCAATAATTTTCTAAACGAGGTTGGTATCCAGTGTCTGAACTGGCCTGCACGCAGTCCGGACTTGAATCCCATAGAGCATCTATGGGATGATATGAAACAGAAGCTCCAGCATATAAGACCACGAATAAACACAATAAATGAACTTATGGAGGCGCTGGAAGAGGAATGGGGAAATGTTAACCAAAACGTCGTTCAGAATTTGATTGAAAGTATGCCACGTCGAATTCAAGCTTGTATACGAGCACGAGGTGGCCATACTAGATACTGATCACCATTTTGTTTCAATACTGATCACCATTTTGTTTCATTGTTGTCATTTTAATAAATTATGCAAATTCAAAATTCAGTGCAGAAAAACAATTAACGGTAAAATAAGGAAAAACAAATGAATTTAATCAAATTTCATTCTTTGAGTGTTTATGTACCTTTGTTTTGATAAGTCATAAGTTTGTCAGTAATATTTTTTGATTTGTTAATAAATTATTTAAGATTTACTGATTATGCGTTAATTTTGCCGCTGAGTGTATAAATAATAAGTCATCTTAAAAGGAATCATGCTATTATTAATAACACCCTATCAAGTACATATGTTTTACCGATTCACGGATCGTCAGGTTGATTTGTGTTATTAATGAACGATTCCTTCATACCGTAGATAGAAGCGTTCTCGCTTTGTCGGTCAATACATTTATGTATTGGTTGAGAGAGGGAGACATGATATTATTCAATAATAAGTCAGTTAGTAAGTTAATAAAGAACTGATTTAATGTGAAAATGTAAAGAAAAAGTTGAACATCAAACGAATAAATAAGCAATATTTCAATGTTATAGTTACATAACGTAAATATTTCAAACTAATTCGTTTTCCCAAATACGTACATACTATACATACATATAAATCATATGTGGGTAACAACCGGTCCGCGGGTCGCATCCGGCCCGCTGTAAGATTCGATCCGGCCCGCGAAACATTGTCGTATTATTTCATGTCTGATATCCATCGCTAAATGAACACTACTTTAAAACGCACTACTTTTAAACGCGGTCCGCGAACGTATTTGCACATTAAAGTTTGGCCCAAAATATATCAAAGGTTGCCCCGCCCATACCTGATATAAATTATACAATACCAAGGGATTCTAATTAAATTTTAAATGCAAATGACGCGTTAAATTATTAATTAATTTTAAAATACTTAAAAGAGATTACTAATTGTATATGACAAACATTACGTATTAATTATCAATCAACTCGGCAGTATTTAAAAAGGGACTACTAACTGTATATTACAAAAGACGTATTATTCATTAATCAACTCAGAAATATTTAAAATAGATGGCTAACTGTATATTATTAATTTGAGGTATTATTTATTAATTAAGTCAGGAGTACTTAAACGAGATTACTAACTGTGTATTATAAAATTGACGTATTATTTGTTACGTGTAATTAATTCAGTAATATTTAAAAAAAACTATTAAATATGTATTACAAAAGACGTATTATTTATTAATCGACATAGAAATACTTAAAATTGATTGCCAACTGTATATTATAACTTTGGCGTATTATTTATTAATAAACTCAGTAAATCTCTAAAAGGTTTCTTACGCTATAGATGGAAAAGTCTGGAAGAATAGCTTCAGTGGCCGGCGAGGCACCTTCTCCGTCCGATATATGTGGACTAGTTCGTCGACAAATGAACGCTCAACATTGCAGCTCCAATATTGATATATATATAAAGGTGTTTCAAATTTAGCGGTTTTTTTAAGCTAGAAATTAACTGCCCACATCACTTCTTCATCGTTGGAAAATCTTAGGCCGCTGAGCCATTTTTTCAAGTTTGGGAACAGAAAATAATCCGAGGGAGCTAAATCTGGCGAAGAGAGTGCATGAGGTAGCAATTCAAACTTTACTTCATTAATTTTGGCCATTGCAATAACAGATTTGTGAGCTGGTGCATTGTCTTGATGAAACAACACTTTCCTCTTAGCCAAGTGCGGCTGTTTTTGTTTGATTTCTTCGCTCAAATGTTGCAATAAGTTCGCATAATACTCGCCGTTGATAGTTTTTCCTTTTTCAAGATAGTCAATGACAATTATTCCACGCGCATCCCAAAAAACCGATGCCATGACCTAGCCCACAGATGAAACGGTCTTCGCCTTCTTTGGAGCCGGTTCTCCCTTTTGAATCCATTGTTTTGATTATTCTTTACTCATGTTTCATCCATGGTTATGAAACGGCGCAAAAATTCTTCTTTGTTGCTGTGAAACTTCGCTAAATACTCAACACTCAACACAGTGCTTACGCGAAGTCATGAAATTAAATACCTTGGTATTTACATCGAATGCAGTTTCAGTTTTGTTCAAATATGTAGGTCTGGGATTTATTTTACTAATGATTTAATATCATACATACGTTCGTTCAAGGCTGTAATACGCCTCTTTGGTATGGTGCCCTTGCTACGAAGTGCATAAATCCACTGTAGAAAAAGTACAGCGAAAGTTCCTGAAATTTCTGCGTTATAGAGTATACCCTCCCAGAGGTATTAATTATAACACATTACTTGCTAGAGCTGAAACAGTTTATCATAATTTACATTAACTTTAAAAAACTTTTTATTGGTAATTGAAGTATCAGTTATGACATCCATATGCGAAAAATAATACCTGCCAAATGGCCTCCTCTTGCAGCTGCACAGACGTCCACTCTTTTGTTAAAATTTTCAACATTTTGACATAATTGAGGCTCTATCTCACCAATGACACGAATATTTTCATCTTTCAAAGCAGAAATTGATTGTAGATTGTTTTTATAACCCCAAAGAAAATAGTCTAACTCGTATTATCTTGTTATTATTCGTCGTTCGGGCTTGGTTTTTCGAAGCTCAGCGATAAGAGCGGCAACAAATGGTTGTATACCAATCGGCAGTAACAGTTCTTTGATCTTGTAGAGGAACTGTTGCTACATGATCTGCTTTCGAGACAAATGTCGCGACCATTTTTTGGAGACACTTCGAGAAAGGATGACTTGTCGGCTTTTCTTAACCTTAGAACACCCAAACAGATGACTGACTTATTGGTTTATTTTCTGGCTCGTATGAATAAATCCAAGATTCATCACCTCTGGCAATGTTGTACACATTTTTAGAGTTTCCGGCGTTGAAGAGATCTAGAGTTTTTTAACACCTATTCACCCTAGCTGCTTTCTATTCTTCGCTCAACATATGCGATATCCAAAGGGAAACTAATTTTTTTACAGACAATGCTTTGTAAAATTTTTCGAGTTGAGGTCTTTGAAATCCCCAATGATGCTTCAAATTATTGGGGATATGTCACATGTCGATCATCGTCGTCTTCCTGAGTGACTGCCGTTTTTGGTGAAAATGCTCTTGGGTCGTCGCCAAAACTAATCCATCCACATTTGAATTCTCCATACCAACGAGAAATTGTTAACTGATGTGGTGCTTCATTGCCGAAAACAGGAACCAACTCGGTGAGATATTCTTGTTGAGGTAATTGTCTTCGAAGATTATAAAAAAATTATTCCGTGAAAATGTTCTCTATTTAACTCCGTTTTTCACCTAACTTGTCAACTTTGACAGTTCGTTGTAGTTACAACACTACGCGTATCGCACTGAAAATTTGGATGTAGGTTACTTGAAGATGGAAATTAAATTTTAGTACTGATACTCGATTAGTGGCGCCCTCTATGTTCCACTAAGCAAAACTTAAAAGACGTCCCACGTACTAGCATTTCTCAATGCTCATCCTTGGTTATGTGATAGTAATGAAGTCGAGATTTCTGAAGATTTATATACCAAAATTGTTCAATTGGTCCTTGATTATATGCTAGTAATTACATGGTATTTCTGAGAACTTACATACCAAGATTGTTCATTTAATCCGTGATCATTTGCTAGTAATTAAATTGATATTTTGGAGGACTTATGTATATACCAGAATTATTCTTTTAGTTACTGATTTCATGCTAATAAACGAACCGATAGTTTGAAATTAGTTTTGAGTTTTCTTCCACTATCACCTTTAGTGTTTTTATTTTATGTTTCCCTAAATTTTGCCATTGGCACGTATTTAAGAATCCATATCCTTCGGAATTGGCAAGGATATTTCTATGAATTAATGCTGTGACACTCCTAAGAACTTTTACACAGGAACCCCTCCTACTCTCCGAATTGACTAGCTAAGGATGGATTATTAGTTTCTTTTTGAGGCTTTTGTGCTACGATCTACACAAGGATATAGTGTACAGAGGGGCGTTACAACATAAAAAGCACATTCTGAAAACTGATGAACTGAACGCAGTCGTATTGCCTGTCTCTTTTATCAGGGCATGTGTCACGTCGAGAACATTTCATTTCGCACTCATGTTTTCAGTCACTTATATTGTATAAACAAACGAACACAGATTAATATTTGCGGTTCAAAATTTATCAATTGATTGGCTTAGCAGAGTTTCTTCAAGATCGTCATATAGTATTCATAAAAAGTTAATGAAATTATGATTAGCAAAAACTGATCAATAAGGTTGATATATAACCCCTTTCCACATTAACTTTTGTAAATTCTGTATACGCATTTCGACAACCAAGTTGTCATCATCAGCAGATAATTTCAAAGTGTCGCACCTGGTAAAACACGGCGAAAAAATTGTACGAAAATCAAACTCCGTACGCGATCCACACCGCTCAAAACCAAGATGTACACTGTGTCTGTTTCACAAGATTTTTAAAAATTACTTTTACTTAAACTAACATGCACTACATTGAAAAAGGTTATTATGGTCAAGCAAGTGTCTATCTGTGTGATTTATGTGTGTTTTATGATATTGTTCCTCCTGTCTTTCAGTAGAGAGAAAAGAGGGGTTTGTAAGGGGCCGGCGTCATTATAGTTCACCACATGGCTTAAATTCTTTAAGATGTGCATGCTTTCATACGCGTCCAGTTCGCGATAATTGTACACGTTCTTTATCAAATGTAAACAATCCATATTAACACTGTGGTTATTTTCTAATACATGTCTCGCTATACCCGATTTTTCCGGTCGGTTGAATTTTATGTGCGAAAGGTGTTCTTTATACCTGGTTTCGATCGATCTTTTAGTTTGGCTGATGTTTCAAATTTCGCGTTTTTTTAAGAATAAATAAAACACATAATTTGCATTCACTTTCAAACACTTTTTATTGGTAATTGAAGTATCAGTTATGACATTTATATGCGAAAAATAATATTTACCAAATGGCCTCCTCTTGCATCTCCGCAGACGTCCACTCTTTTGTTAAAATTTTCAATGACATTTTGACATAATTGAGGCTCTATCTCACCAATGACACAAATAATTTCTTCTTTCAAAGCAGGAATTGATTGTGGATTGTTTTTATAAACCTGACTTTTCACATGCGTATACAGAATTTACAAAAGTTAATGTGGAAAGGGGTTATATATCAACCTTATTGATCAAGTCAATCAACCACAGGCTCCATCAAATTCAACTAGCAAAAACTGGTAAATACTTTTCCGCTAGACGTAAAGAAGCAAAAATAAAGTAACATTTCGGTGTAGGAAAAAGCTACTTCATTCAATTACTAAAAAATTTTAAATTTGCTGCTTTTTATTTTACTACCTCAGACACTATAATGAATCTGTATTTTTCTTCTTTTATCCAGAAAGGTATTCTAAAATCATACTCGTTAGTAAACCCATTCTTTACCGTTTATTATATAAGAAAGGAACCATATTTCAGCTCTACACTAATCTCACGTCAGAATTTAAATCTGAAAGGTAAAAAACATTCGTTAGTTACAAATTAACACCGTAATGCTTTCGCCGTCTGGCTTGCTAATGCGTACGTCAGAACGAGCGCAAAATAATGCTTCGCATTTATCATGTGTGCGCATAAGATATGACGGATGAACTTTATCTCTTCCCTTTTTGTGTCTGATATATATATATTTTTAACTTGTCTTAATTCGTTACAATTTATGTAAAAACATTTTGTAACATAGTGTTCTAACTGTTTTAGAATGTTCTGAAAAAACATAATTGGCGTTCGTAAAAAATGAGTTATGGCTTCATTTGTTTCTTGCTTCTTTATCATTTGTTTGTTTGATCAATGTTGCTCATACATATATTATTGAAAATATTTTGTTAACTTAAATATCGCGCCATCCTATATTACTGTCCGAAGAAAGCTTTTCTCCTCTAATATTTACTACCAGTTAAAAGTGCGAAAGTACGGGAGCAAATCAACAAAGTGTATGCAGGTGAACACAAACTTTTTGGCAAGAAATTATTTTATTTTTCAAGATAGCTCCTTGTAATTATTACATTTAAATATATTTTCAACTATAGACCTATCAATACTTTGCCCAGTTGCTCTAACAGAAACTGCTTTATAACAGGCTGTACAACTAAAGGGTGTTTCAAATTGCGCGGTTTTTTTTAAGAATAAATAAAATATAGGTGGCGCACTGATTTTGTCTGGGTATGCGGGCCTTCTTCTGATACCGATGAAGACATGGACAGTGAATAAACTATATTATTCTATTTCTATCTAGTTTTATGTTAACATTTAAAATGTTATTTACTTTTTTATTTAATAAACGAACTACTTCTTGTGAGGTATTTAATAATCATTTCAATAATATTTCATAAGACATAAATGTTTCTATACATTTTTATTTCCTTTTTTCGATGTGGTTTCTCTACTTTCTAAGGTCTTTCAGATAAGTATCATTAAGATGACTTGCTTGAAAATAAATGATTCATTCATAAACTCTCTTTTCCAAAATATAGGCGTTTCCTAAATGTTATAAAAACATGTGCTTATTTTAGCAATATTGTTGACAATTAACGTAACCTATATTTACAAACTTCTCAGGTTTTATTAATCATAACTCCTACTAACATCATCACATCTGACAGCAATATAAATACTTTCTGTTCACGTCTTATTAAATATGAGTGTGATCACGTGATCGGAAAACATTCCAGATTTCAACTTTAGATGTCGTTTGTGCCAAAACAAAAGTGTCGACTACAAAAATGGTGGCTTGAGAATTGTCTATTTTAGTGAATTTCAAAGAATGGGACTTGTGGAACACCTGTTCGATTCCTAGGCGGAATAATGCACGATTGTTATTTTACGTATATAAAGCGTGTTTCAAATTTCGCGTTTTTTTTAAGAAAAAATAAAACACATAATTTGCATTCACTTTCAAAAACTTTTTATTGGTAATTGAAGTATCAGTTATGACATTTATATGCGAAAAATAATATTTACCAAATGGCCTCCTCTTGCATCTCCGCAGACGTCCACTCTTTTATTAAAATTTTCAATGACATTTTGACATAATTGAGGCTCTATCTCACCAATGACACAAATAATTTCTTCTTTCAAAGCAGGAATTGATTGTGGATTGTTTTTATAAACTTAACTTTCCACATAACCGCAAAGAAAATAGTCTAACGGTGTCAAATCACATGATCTTGATGGCCAATTAACATCACCGTTTCTTGAGATTACACGTCCAGGAAATTCTTCTCTCAATAAATCAATTGATTCGTATGGAAAGTGAGGTGTAGCGCCATCCTGTTGAAACTACATATCCGCTAGATCAATATTCATTAATTCGGGCCGCAAAAATTCGATTATCATCCGACGATATCGATCACCACTGACAGTTACAGCTTCACCAGCAGCATTTTCAAAGAAGTAAGGTCCAATTACACAACCTGACCATAATGCACACCAAACAATAACTCGTTTAGGATGCATAGGTTTCTCATGAATAATTAGTGGATTTTCCTCACTCCAGATAGGGCAATTTTGTTTATTAACATAGCCACCAAGTTCAAAATGTGCCTAATCGGAAAACACTATTTTTTGAGAAAAATCAGCTGGTTGTTCATTGATGAAATTGACAAATGAACGACGTTTTAAATGATTTAACGGCTTCAGTTCCTGCGTTATTTGAACCTTATATGCCTTCAGAGCTAAATCCTTGTGTAAAATACGCCACGTTGTTGATCCACTAAGTCCAAGTTGTTGTAAACGTCGTCTAATAGACATTTCAGGATTTTCAGCATTTTCACGAACTAAACCAATATTTTCTTGTGAACGACCACTGCGACTGTGTTTTTCACATTTTTGATCTTCCGCGGAACCGGTCTCTTGAAATTTTTTAATAATTCGACCAATAGTGCTTTCAGATGGACGATTATGTAAACCATAAAATTCACGTAATTTTCTTAAAACTCTTTTCACGGAACGCTGATTTTCATAAAATAATTCAACAATTTTAACACGTTATTGTACCGTGTACGAAGCCATTTTTATAAATGTCATACATCACATTTTTTAAATGCCCACATACGCAGACAAATTCAGTGCGCCATCTATATTTTATTTATTCTTAAAAAAAAACGCACAATTTCAAACACCCTTCACCCATGTTCATTTAATTTTTAATTATGCCGACTGCATAGTATTTTAATGTATAACAATAACAATAGCTAAATGATATTTCTTACGGTTACGACGTATTGGCTTAAATAAAGAAGCACCATGTATATACGATTATCCCTAGACTTGACCCTGGCTTTTCCTATCTTCGTTGCACGTTGTTTACTCACCGGGCTAAGAGGTTGCCAAAGGTGTTAAAGATCTAACCTGTTCGATTCTATCACCCACGCGCTTACTCGTTGTAACAGAGAACGTGTAGGTGGAGCGTTCGGCAAAATTTATAATCGAAACTGAATGAAACTCACCACGCCTAAGGATTTCCTTCAAAATAACATTATTCGTGAATAAATTAAAATTTCACAATTTAAATTGAACGACGCAATATAAATGTGATTGAAATGAGATAGATTAGGAGGAAACGATAGAGCTGACGTTAACGGAACGTTGTTTATAATCTCATTAGTTTTCTAGGGTATTTCGCTCCGTGAGTCTAATTCAAAACGTATTACAGCGCTAGTGCATTGATCTTGTTGTTGTTACTGTTTATTTTTAGTACGATAATGATGAAAGCAACCGAACACCGTTTATCAATTAGTAGATTTCGTTGTGTTGTACATACCTAGTTAGCTGGAATAGATTAAGGGTGATTCATAGTATTAAATCATAGCATAGTTACTATCTAGTGAGACTTATAAAGGTAATTGCTGGTAATTTAATGCATTCCCCCTTCTAAAGTCTTTAACTTTGCTGTCGTGTTCCTCGGTAAATAAAAGAGCGTTAGAATAATTTTAGTATACACTTTTCTCGAATAAGGTCAGCCAAGATTCTAAATAACTTTGTATTTGTAAATAAATCAATTAAGATTTAAACAATTGCGCAAGCAGTATAAGTATATTGTTCTGACAGATTTATTTTAGCAAGAATAAGATAGATTGTAGATGTAGTTAACTTCATAACTAGCATTTAAGGTAAATAAAGTGATATGACCCAATATTTAAAAGTCGCAATGTATGTACATACAAAGGGTACTAGGAAAGTTTTGCAATACAGCTTTGTTTATTTAATTTTTTCAAAGTAATTTCCTCTTCACTCAATACACCTCTCCATCCTCCGAAACCAATCTTTAAATCAGTTCTGCCAAGTTTCACTAGAGAGTAAAGCACACTCGTTGTCTCAAGCCCGCAGAAGGTTCTCATCACTGGAAAACTGTCTCCTTTTTAGCTTCATTTTCACATGCGGGAACAGTGTAAAGTGCTCGAGAAGTTTCGCGGTGAACTAGGGCATTATCGTGATTGAGGAACCAGGTGTCCATTCTTGACTTTAGCCGCAGGTTCTTCATGGATCCAATGACTATCTTCTGTGTGTCCAAAACGACGCGTTCCACAATTCCACTCGATTTGAAAAATACAGCTGTCATTTTCTTCTGTGAGCACATCGTCAAAGACCTAAACTTTGTTTTGAGCTTTGGTCGGCACATCGTAATATTACAGCGAAGTCACGTCACCTGTCACGATGTTGTTCACATACTGAAATTGTCCCTTATTAAACACGAAGTATTCTCTATCTGTTGGTAGGTCACTCGCCTGTACTCGCCAAGCATTTTCCTGGCCGCGAACGTCAGTTACGGAGGAAAACGTTACTACTATAACGTTTTCCTCCGTAACTGACGTTCGCGGCCATCCCGGCCTCTCAGCATCCTCCACAGTTAAATTTCCCCTTTGGAATTCTCTATACCACTATACCCTTAGTATATATATGTATATGTATATAATTATTATTATTGTAGTTTTTGTGCCTTTACAACTTTCACTATATCTTCTATATGCAAACCTCTTGAAGCTTCGCGATTCATCAGGTTTCTGTATTTTCCCTACTTCCTTGATTTAAGGATTTATCTTAAAATTATTAAGTCTTTCGAAGACTCAATACAGAATGCGTCCACTTTGTAAATTTTGACAGATATTCAAAAAAAGCCCTATCTCTATCCGTTATCTATATTCATAACTGTTAATTGAAATATTATACATGAGGATATAATAAAATAACTGAATGAATATATAATCAGTAATTAAGGAATTGAATATAAACGCGTCTCTGTACTATCGTCAAAATATATTCTAATGCACCGGTTGTGCAAGTTCAAATATTTGTAACACATAATGCATGTGTATATGATAAATATTTCTATATTGGAGACAGAAAAAATCTACGATTTTATTAAGACACAACAAAACAGGTAAAATGCAAAAACAAATCTCTATATTTATATTACCGAGTTGTAGAACTAACATTGTGGTATATATTAGCATTACACACGGCAAGCAGTTCCCTTTATACAAGGGGTCTGTACCTAAAGTACTAATAGAACGCAAGTAATCGAACTGATAAAAGAACGATTTGGGGGATTGTGAATTATGCATCTTGCATGACTAAGACCGATCTTTTTCTACTCTCTACTCGATCGTGCATGCTTTAGCAGCCTATTAAACTGATTATGCGAGAAGGATACATAATCCGGAACCGATTGGAAACACATTCTCATTAATTGTATGTGTTGGTGGTAGATACCTACGGATTACGTATACTGTTGTAATCGTGTAAAACTCGCTTCTCGATGAAACTTTACTACTCAATTCGGATCTGTACATAAAGTGCGCGCGAGCACGTTGAAAACAATCTCTCGTAGCGAAACTATTTATCTACAAATAAGTAATATATGTACACACATTTTGGCGGCATAAGCAAATTCCTATTAAGAGATCGATATTCCATCTTGCCTAAGAATTTTTAAGTCTGGCTTATGTAAATATTTTTATTTTATTTCAATAAATGCATTAAAGGCTTTTTTTATATATACAAGCACATCTTTAGAAAGTGAGTAATATATAGGTGTTTTACAAACAATTGAATTGCACTAATTAAATTAATATTCAGACCACAATCAGCGCACAAGCTAATCAAATTATGTTAACGTAACAGATATTAATAGAAAAAAGTTTGACAAGCAAGTTCTACGGAAAACCTTATACATTAGCCACGGAAATAACTTCGAATAATTCTAATTTTAGTAGAACAAATAACTACGTATGATTGCTACTACATACATACATCACTCCAACTTAATCTAATATTCTTACTCCGAATCCTTTATCCTCCGAAATAGTTTGGAAACGGTAAGCTGAGTTACAGTTAACTTTCAAGCGATATAAAGTTTATTGCAAATTGAATAAACTAAAGTGAGAGACCTCTACATGTAAATGTACATAACATACACTCAATTTCGTGAAAACACATATTGAAGAGTTGATGCTTTCTTTCAAGCCCTTCAAATAATCCTGGTTGTGCGAAGGCTTAAAATAATAATCTCGAGGCTCGTCAATTTGCATATCACGTTCCTTTAAAAAGGAGCCAGGTGTTCAAAGCTCGTTTATGAAATTTCGTTACAAGAGAAGCTGTACACACTCATAATATATGTAAATGTATATACGTAATGTTCTCCTACGCGTGTTCAGATTATATTTCTTCGAAAGATCAAAGCGTAATAGAGATTACTTTAATATTAAATTGTAGAAAAAATAAAGAAAAATAAAAGAAATGAAATAAAAATAAGCGAAAATTATAAATTGACGCTACCCACAAAAATATTATTACAGATGTTGTTTGCATTCCTTGACGTATGAATCAAAGGCGCTTTCCAAAAAGACTTGTCCTTGGCGTGCAGTACATAAAAGTGGACGCACTTCTAGAGCAGGAGGGCGAAATAGAGAAATTTAAGTTGGACAAAGGTTTGCACAGTCAACAAGGGCATTTATATTTTATAAAGAAAATGAGTGCTATGTAAGGATCTACGTTAATATTGGGTTGGCAACTAAGTACTTTCGGTTTTTACTGATAGAGAGCGTTGCTTTATTTTTTGTATAACGTATGTTAGTGCTGTACTTTACCATTTGTCGCGTGATACTAGTCACATTGACGTAACTTCAGAAGCAAGTAGTGCGTGATTTTTATTAAAGCTATTAGTTGTGGGTTAATTTTAAATGGAGTGCAGAAACGAACATTTTCGACATATTTTACTATTTTATTTCCGTAAAGGAAAGAAAACTGCTGCGGCTCACAAAAAGATATGTGAAGTTTATGGTGCTAATTGCTTAACAGAGAGCACGTGTCAGAATTGGTATAAAAAATTCCGTTCTGGAGATTTTTCCCTCAAAGATGAGCAACGTTCTGGTCGGCCTACTGAAGTTGATGATGACCAAATCAAAGTCATAATTGAAGAGGATCATCATATAACTGTTCGACAGGTTGCGGAGAGGCTACATGTATCGCACACAACAATTGAAAAACATTTAAAATGTCTTGGGTTAGTTAAGAAGCTTGATATTTGGGTACCTCACGAATTGAAAGAAATTCATTTAACACAAAGAATCAACTTTTGTGATGTGCAACTTAGACAAAATGAAACCGACCCTTTCTTAAAAAGAATCATCACTGGTGATGAAAAATGGGTCCTGTACAGTAAAACGATCGTGGAGCAAACACGATAAACCAGTTCAAACCACAGCGAAAGCTGAATTGCATCCAAAAAAGATCATGCTGTCAGTTTGGTGGGATTACAAAGGTGTTGTGTTTTTTGAGCTGCTTCCAAGGAACCAAACGATCAATTCTGTTGTCTACTGTCAACAATTAATAAAACTGGATGAAGCAATCAAAGAAAAACGGCCAGAATTGTCAAATCGGAAAGGTGTAGCTTTCCACCAAGATAATGCAAGGCCTCACACATCTTTGGCAACTCGTGGGAAACTATTGGAGCTTGGCTGGGTAGTGATGCCACATACGGCCCTGATCTAGCACCATCTGATTACCATTTATTTCGAAGTTTCCAGAATTCTTTGAATGGTAAAACTTTCACAAATGACGATGACCTTCACTCGCACCTGGTTCAGTTTTTTGCTGATAAGGACCAGAAATTTTATGAGCGCGGAATCATGCAGCTGAAAGAAAGATGGCAAAAGGTCATTGAGCAAAATGGAAAATATATAATTGATTAAAAACTATTCTTTGTTTAAAAAAAAAGTGTTTTATTTTATACTACAAAACCGAAAGTACTTAGTTGCCAACCCAATAATTTGACATTGTGCTCCTCCAATAAAAGAGTGTAGTTAATGCCGCGCTTAGGATATACGCTAGTAAATTTAAAAGTCAGGATTTAAAAAACTGACGTTAAACAAATTCATTTGCATTTATTTACGAATTGTATAAGGGTACCAAATAGTCAACCCATACTTATTTACAACCAACGCAAAGAAAAATGTTTCAATAAACCAATATCGCTAAAATGCTGTGTAGTCATCATTACAAAACCAGCTCTCTTCACCAGAGAACGACAAACCATTTCAAAATGTAAACTAAAATTTATAAACTAAATACCGTCAATCATGGCATTTTGATTTCTAAGTTGACATCTTTTGGCTTTGCTCCCAATATTACCAAATTATTTTTTTCCTATCTGCAAAATCCGCTTATGTGCATGTGCAATGGGTATTCGTCTAAGCTTTTCCATATTCCCTCTGGAGTCCCACAGGATACCCATTTGGGACCCGTTCAATATTTACGTTAATGATCTCTTGGAACGTTTTGACTGCAGAATGTTAGCTTACACCGACGATCTAAAGATCTTCAGCTGTATTAATTCACTTGACGACAGTATTAATCTTCAATCTAATCTGTTCATTATTGACGATTGGTGTACCACAATCAGATAAAGCTCAATATCGACAAATGTGCTGTTCTCTCTTTTAGTAGAAGTGATACTCCGCTTTACTATAACTACAATGTTCGGCAATCCATTATACCCAGAGTACACAACTTCAAGGATCTTGGAGTTTTGTTTGACTCGCATCTTAGCTTTTCGAAGCATATTTTCAGTATAATTTCATCGTCTTCCAGAGGTCTTGAGTTCCTTATTCGTTCTTGCAGGGGTTTTAGTAGTTTGCACACTTTGAAGGTTCTTTATGGTTCTCTTGTCCGGTCCAGATTGGAATATGCTTCAGTTGTGCGGTACCCGCTTTACCATTACCAGCAGTTACTCCTGGAGCATGTTCAAAAGAGGTTCCTCAAATATTTGTCCTACAGGATTGATGGACATTATTCTGCCTTTGGTCTATTTGCTAGGCACAATTTTGATTCTCTTGGTATACCCAAGGAGAAAGCTAGCGGCGGTTTTCTTTATAAATTAATAAATATTTTGTGCTGTTGTCCCAGGTTGATTTACTCGTGCCTAGGTTTGACAATAGATCACCAACCTTCTCAATAGCTAGGGCAAGAACCAATGTTCTCTACAAGGCTCCATTGGCACATATGTCCAGAAATGCCAATGTATTATACGAGGATCCCTTTCGTTAATTTGAATCTATTATTTTTCATTTGGTTTTTTTTTTTGTATGACTTGGATTACGTTATTATAAGTGTGTATAATTTTTTTTTGTTAATTGTATTCTTATTTTTCTTTGTATTACATTAACTGCACCTATTTTTGTTTCCATTTTAATTTTATTCTTAAGTGCATTATGTCCTGTAAATGGTCTGTGTAACTGTTGGGCATTAAAGATTATTATTATTCAAACACATTTTCTCAATCAATTGCAGGCTACAGTTAACCTAAGATTTATGTAGACAACTTGAAGAATATGAAAATGCACTTGCTATTTATTTTTTTTTTCAGAAATGCTTACAAAAAAGCTTGTAAAACCATCCACAAAATGGTTTTGCATAAATATTACAACTTTTGTGAATTAAACACCTGTCACTTTATGGTAATGTTTACCAGTAAATGCGACATAAACTCGACTGCACTATATTACGTTTCACACTACTATATTTACGACCACTCCAGTTGGTGAAAATAAATTTACCGTAGCTTCTGCATGTGAACTATTAGCACAATACACAATAGAACGCACAACACAGACACATACACCTACACACACTTCTACATATACCACACGCACCATAATGTTCATTTATTTGAAACCGTTCTGGAAAGTTATGTCCGTAAGTTATGTAATTTATTTTACTCGTTCGCTCTCTTCTAAGAAACCAACGTACATAAAACAACAGAAAGCTTACGATAAATTGGAGCGAAGAAATAGAATATTGAAGTGTATCCATTACGGTTGCACCAGATATTTTTCCCCGAGTTATTGAAAACAAACATTGACTTTTGACGTATAGGTTTTGGAAGTGTGTGCGCACGTTTTCGAGGTTGCTCTGTTATCCGTACTTTGTCAGCGAGAATGGTTATTGTCGCTGTGAAATGCATTCAACACGCATTTTGGTCTGACAAGTGAATTAAATATTGGAATAGTATATCTAGTTTGGACAGTTGTTGCTCTTATATCGTGAAATGGATGATTAAATCTAATATTAGATCGCATTTCATTTGATATGTGTACATATTTGCTTTCCATGTCCATTGAATGCGATATTCTACCAAAGTTAATACGAGGGTGAATCAAATATGAACTGGACCATTTCTAAAATTTATTGAAGCAGTAAAAAAAATTGAATTAATTTTATTTTTCTACTATATTGTTATGAAGTTGGTGTGTGAATTAAAACTTAGTTGTGTTTAAAATAAAATCGTGAATTAAGTGTATTATAAAGTATGTTTAGTGTAATGTAATATTCGAAATGATACTTATTTGTTTATTCTACTTTGATGGGTTTATCTCTTATGTTCTATTTTTTTATCGGCTAGCCCATATGTTTATATTTCTTTTAAATAGTTTAGTTTTTAGTTTTAGTTTTTTTTAGTTTTAAATACGAGGATAGTTTGAACCTGCGCAAGTCATATCAGGTACATATCACTAATGCGTAATAATTAGTCGAACTACGAGGATAGTTTGACAAGTAGTGAGAATGACATATAGGTGGCGCTCTAATTGGTAAAACAAATGCACTGTAATTTAGGCTGCCTATTTATATGTTTATATTCCGATATTTAGATAAATCAGTTGATTAGTTTATTTTCGACAGCTGATTGAAAAAGAAGCAATACGTCGTTTTGTTAAAATGGAAAAAGCAGAGGATCGTGCGGTGATTAAATACTTCGTAAGTAAGGGTATGAAAACTACCGAAATAAAAGATGAGTTACGGGAAACATTAGGTGAATCTGCTCCATCATCCGCCGCAATAAGTAGATGGGTAAATGAATTTAAACGTGGTAGAACAAGCTGTGTTGATGAAGCGTTCTCTAGAGCACGCAAAATCGTGACTTCTAAGGAAATGATTATAAAAATCCATAATATTATTACGCAAGATCGACGATTCAAAGTGAGAGAGATAGCAGAAATGGTAAACATTTCAACAGAACGCGTACACCACATTTTAACGAAAGAATTGTGCCTTTCCAAGTTTTCGGCAAGATGGGTGCCACGATTATTTACGACTGATCAAAAGTTCACTAGTTTGCGCATTTACAATGAGTGTTTGGACTTTTATAAGCGGAATCAGGTTGACTTTTATAGGCGATTTGTTATTTGCGATGAAACTTGGATACACTACAGTACACCCGAAACTAAACAACAGTCGAAGCAATGGTTAGAACGTGATTCTGCAGCTTCAAAGAAAGCGAAAACCAATTTATCGGCAAACAAGGTGATGGCATCAATTTTTTGGAATTCAAAGGGCATTTTGCTCAATGATTACCTTCAGAAGGGTGCCACTATTAAACGGACAATATTATGCAGAACTTCTACAAAAATTAAATGTTGAGATTCGTGCTAAACGGCCAGGAATGGCAAAGAAAAAGATTCTGTTTCACCAAGACAATGCTCCCTCGTATACCAGCAGAGTTGCGATATCCAAAATCCACGAGTTGCATTTCCAATTAATACTGCATGCGCCTTATTCGCCGGATCTAGCCCCTTCCGACTTCCACCTTTTTCGAAAATTGAAAACGGCACTAGGTGGGAAGAAATTTTCGTCTAACGACGAGCTTATCATCTTCGTAAATGAGTATTTTGCAAGCCTTCCGGAATCGCACTTTAGAGACGGCATATGGGCATTGGAGCACCGTTGTAATAAATGTATTGCTCTTTTAGGAGAATATATTGAAAAATAAAAATTATTTTGTATTTAAAAAATTCGTTTTTCTTTTCCATTCTCACTACTTGTCAAACTGCCCTCGTAGTTTCGTTGGATAGTAGTGAATTTTAAGAATAATATCTGTCTTAATTAATTAAGGATTAATTTTCGTATCTTGTATACGTGTTTCAATAAGTTGTCAGCATCAGCAGATAATTAAACAGTGTCGCACCTGGAAACATACTATTATTCGATTAGTTATAGTAGATTGGCAACAGTCAGATTTTCACTTGTACGTGGTCAGAGCGCCATCGTGGTATTCTAATTTGACCAATCCTATTTTCGTATTGTACAACGAATTGTCGGTGTGCTTCTCTAATTCAGAGACTTTCCAATGAACTAATTAATATTAATTCGGTATTTGAAGCTACAATTTTCCAGCAAACACATTGAAGTCAATCTATATTTTACCGTCTTATTATGCTCCTCTGGTCTCAAGAACTTGCGGTAACATCTATGCTATTAATTATAAGTTAAGTAAGTCGATATTATAACTATCTCCAATTCAGAGAGTTTCCAATGAATCAATTAACATTAATTCGGTACTTGAAGCTAACGGGTCTTTCATTAAGCGGTTCCTATATTTAAATTTGAGTGTGTGTGAGATATCGTCGAAATTTTTTATTCGCTTATCGATGGCATTATGTATGAAATATAACATCGTGCAAATATCCGCAGCGGCTTCGCTGGGTGGCGCACATCCGAAATGTCTAATTTTCCATAATTCTGTCGCATAAATCAGGCTGAATTTGGCCGATGGCATGGGTTTCGTTGGCTTTGGGGGCCGCTGTATTTTGTGGCTTATTCACATAGACCTGCCACTTAAGAAAACCCCACAAGGAAAAGTCTAACGAAGTCAAATCGTACGATCTCGGTGGCCAGTTCACATCACCTCCACGTGAGATGACCATGCCCTGAAATCGCTCGTGCAGAATGTCCAATGTGGCATGAGTTATGTGGCACAGAGCGCCGTCCTGTTCAAACCACATATCGTTGGTGTCCATATCATCCAATTTAGGCCAAAAGAAGTTGGTAATCATCGACCTACAGCACTCGCCGTTGATGGGGGTGGCTTGGCCAACGTCGTTCTCAAAGAAATATGGACCGATGACGCCGCCAATCCAAAATCTACACCAAACAGTGACATTTTCGGGATGCGTTGGACGCTCTTGGATCTCATGTGGATTAGTATCGTCCCTAATTCGACAATTGATGATTGATGAACCCAGGTTTATTCTTTTCTCGTCAATCTTTGGAATTGTCATTCCACAAACGACATTACACCGTATTTTGCATAGAGACTTAGATCTTAAGGCTTCTAAAGTTCAGTTAACACAAGAACTCACGCCTACCGACCATCAACAACGTCGTGTCTTTGCTGATTGGGTCCTTGAAATGCATCAAACTGACCCCGAATTTTATTGAAAAATCGTCTTAAGTGATAAGGCCCATTTTCACCTCGGAAGCTACGGTAACAAGCAGAATTGTCGCATTTGGGTCTCGAAAAATCCAAGAATTATTGTTGAAAAGCCTCTCCATCCCCAACGTGACTGTTTGGTGTGGTTCTTGGTCTGGCGGGGTCATTGACCCTTACTTTTTCGAAAATGAGGCTGGAACAACTGTTACGGTGAATAGATTGCGCTATCAAAAGATAATTAATGATTTTGTATGGTCGGAATTGGAAGATATTGATGTGGACGACGTTTATTTTCAACGAAACGGTGCTACGTGCCACACAAGTAACGATACCATCGCTTTTTTGCGTGAAAAGTTTCCCAACCGTATTTCTCAAAGAGGCGACCACAAATGGCCACCGAGATCTTATGATTTAACACCTTTAGACTTTTTTCTTTGGGTCTACGTGAAAGATAATGTCTATGCCAATGTCTCACAATTGATTCAAGACCTCAAAGATGGAATTCGTGAAGTTATCGAGAACATACAGCCGCAAATGTGCGAATTGGCCATTGGCTGATATTATTTTCCATTATTAATGCCATACCCTCCTCTTTACAATTAAATAAACCTCCGATGATTTCGCTCAAAAATACTCGTTCTTTTTACATATTAAAATGAATCCTCTTACTAGAAGACCCGTTACAAGGAATTATCAGTGCGCCTCTCTAATTCAGAAACTTTCCAATGAATTAATCAATATTAATTCGGTACTTGAAGCTATAACCTTCCAGCGAACAGATTGCAGTCAATCTATATTTTACCGTATTATTATACTCCTATTGTCTCAAGAACTTACGGTAACATCTACCCCATTAATTTGAAATTAAGTAAGCCGGTATTATAACTATCGAAAAGGATTTAATCACTTAAGATCTATATATGTATAACCCCTTTTCACATTAATTTTCGTATTATGTATTCGTATTTCGACAACTACGTTGTCATCGTCAGCAGATAATTTAACAGTATCGTACCCGGAAACCGCGGCAAAAACCCGCACGAAACAAATTGAATACACCTGAAAACAAGCAATTTTCGCGAAATTAACGAGACAAATGCGAAGACGTTACATAAATATCCCCGGAGAGTACGTCTAAAAAATTGAATAACTTATTTTGAAATATTTATTTCGCTTCCATTTCCTTCTACACAACTCGAATGTTTAATATTTATAGCATCGAAGCATATCACGATAAATTTTTATCGATTTTTAAAATAGCTTTAAATTCCCTTTTCCACAAATCTTACATGTACGACGTGCATCATAAAACGTCAGCGTAAAGATTAATAGGTATGCCGTAATCCTTTCGGGAGAAATAACTCCGCCCACGTAGCATCGGTGACATGAACGATCGAGATCGACAGGGTGAGGTGAACCGATCTTATACAGTAACGTCGTAGAATCTCATACTTTTCTGTGTCGGTGCAATGGGATCGTAAAACAAAACATATATTTTTGCAAGGACGGACGTCTTGCAAGAAAAGAACGCAAATAAATCCTCCACCAGATATTGCTCGACAATTTTAATTGCGAAGTTATTTGATTTGACAGTTTTATTAATGTAACTCAGTTTGGTGATGCGGCCTTTTTCAGAACTTGTGTATAATTTTTTTGCTTAAAATTTTTTTTAAAATTTATCTGTACTTCCTTTGACATATAACATAAATACTGTTGAAATACGAGTAGCTGGTCTTCATTTTCTTGATAAATATTCATATCGGTAAGGTATATGTACCAAGATTAAAAGAATTAAAATATTTATTTGATTTGAATACCTACCTATACTTTCTTGGTATCCATAACAAACAATTCGGTACTTTTGTTGTCGAAATTTAAATTGAAATACTTATTCTTGCTTATACGTACATGATTCCGTTGCAGGGTTACAGTAATTAATTTTACTTTTAAATTATATATTTATATTTCTTATGTGAGAATATTAAAATGTAATTTGTCTAATAGTTATCACGATTTACATATATAATTTATTCAGGTCCAAATTCCGAAGCGTTTTCAATACGGATCTGGTACCTAGTATCTTATACGAGAGTAGTTTGACAAGTGTAATATACTGTAATATTCTACTTGTAATATACTGTAATATTCTACTTGTAATATACTGTAATATTCTACTTGTAATACACTGTAATATATTAATTTCTTTATTGTAA
>JAVIWB010000145.1:0-14088 GCA_031893035.1 Dermolepida albohirtum | reverse complement strand
AAACAGCTTAAGAAATCCTGATATAAATCTTGGCGCTTTAATGCAAACTATTTTCATTGTTATATACAATCTCCTTTAAAGTACAAAATGTCGTGGTGTCGTGGAAATAAGTCGCGTGTCAGGCGGGTAACAGTTGACTTGCCGCCGAAGAACGTGTACATAAACGTACACAACTGAGGCGGCAAGGCAAGCGTAGCCCGCATCACACGATGAATTATTCCCACGTTTTATTTTTCAACGAATATAAGAGCCTTCCCCTTATCAATTTTAACTTCGATTTCGGTATTAACCGTTAAATTTGATATTCCCATTGTCGCCCCGCACTCTTTATCAAAAAAAAGCCCGTCCGCCGGAAATTTCAGCCCCTTTGTATACAATATATGCGTAATATCAGAAAATGCTACAATAGATACCGTTTTATTTATTTTCGTATTTAACTTAAACTCACCTTCTTTTCTTAAAGTAAGCAAATATACGTTGAATTTATCGTCTATTATTTTAGCGTCGATACCGTTTCTATCCGCAAATGCTAAAAGCTCATAATTAACCAACTGATGGTCAATCCTGCCGCCCGAAGCGCCGTAGATATCCAATTGTTTAAAGCCCGATTCTATAATTTTAAGTACAGCCAACTGCCCGTCAGTATAATTTTTTTCGGACGGATATTTGATAATAAGAGGTTTCATAGATTTATTTATGTTGACCGTATCAGCGTATTCGGGGTTAACGGAATCAAAATCGCCCAATAAAATATCAGGCTCAATTATGTTTTTTAAATAATTATACGCCCCGTCAGCACACACAATAAACGAATCGGTTAAGTTTTTAATCAGCTCATCGTTTATAACCGGCGGTGTCCCGTTTAAAAACAGAACCGCCTTTTGATTGATTTTAGCCGTATTACCGGATTTGCTTGTCAGATTTTTTTCATACATTATTTATTGATTCTTAAATTTTGTATTGCTTCCGCCATATTAGAGGCGGAGAAAATTGTATTGCCGGCAACCAAAATTTCTGCGCCGCTTATTATGATTTGTTTTGCATTATCTATTGTTACGCCGCCGTCAATCTCTATCTGAACAGACGGGTTAATTTGATTTGCAAGGTTTTTCAATTCTTCTAAACGCTCTAACGATTTTAAAATAAATTTTTGTCCGCCGAAACCCGGATATACGCTCATAATCAAGCATAAATCACACAAGCTTAAACAGTCTTTTAAAACGCTGACGGCTGTATCGGGGCTGATTGCGACGCCTGCTTTTACGTTATTCTTTTTTATAAGTTCTAACGTATCAATTAATTTATCGGTAGACTCATAATGGATTGTCAGGTAATCGGCGCCTGCATCTATAAAACTCTGCACATATCGCTCGGGGCGGATAATCATTAAATGCACATCTAACGGGATTGACGCAATCTTTTTAATATCGCTGATCATTTTCGGCCCGAACGTAATATTAGGTACAAAAACACCGTCCATAACATCACAGTGTAAAATATCGGCTCCTGCCGACTCCACTGCCTGTATATCATTTTTCATATCGGCAAAATTAGCGGATAATATTGAAGGCGCAATCACAGTTTTCATTTGTTTTCTCCAAAAGTTTAGTTGTATGTCTGGCATAGTATGCGTTTTTTAGTATTTTTTAGCACATTTAGTAAGTTTTTATGCTTTTTAGTTCATTATGCATTTGGACATATCTTAAATACCGCTTATAATTAAGCTCGTTGTTTTCTGCCATTTGACGAATTTTACAGACCGGCTCTACCGTGTGGGTGCATCTGTGATATTTACATCCGCTTGAAAACTCAACATACTCGCTATAATAAAGGTCCAAATCGTAATACGGTATGTCGTGAATATCAAGGACGCTGAAGCCCGGAGTATCTACAATATATGTGCCGGATTTCAATTTAATAATCTCGGCTTTTGTAGTTGTGTTTTTGCCCCTGCTGTTTCTCTCGCTGAGTTGCCCTATTGTCTGCCGGTCTGAACGCATAAGCGCATTTACAACAGACGACTTTCCTACCGCCGACTGTCCCGCAAAACAACTGAGTTTATTCAAAAGTACATTGTCAAGTTCATCAAGCTTATTTTCTTTAGCGCTGACAGTAATTATTTTATCGACCGCACATTCAAACTGCGATTTTAATTCTGAATATAATTCATTCGGCAAGTCATTTTTATTTAAACACAGCACTGCCGGTATGCCTTGCTTGTTTGCATTTATAATCAGCTTGTCGATTAAAAAATAATCGATTTCCGGCACCGGCGCCGATAATATAATTAATTGGTCGATATTAGCCACATTAGGGCGGACTAAAAAATTTTTACGGGGTGAAACCGAATTTAAAATATACTGTCCGTCCGCATTATCAAGAGCAACAAAATCCCCCGCCGAAATTTCGGAATTTTGTTTGATTTTTTTTCGGGCAATACACGGAGTTGCGATGCCGTTTATATCTACAATAAAAATATTCGAATCGCATTTTAACACACGGTAATATTGCGCTCCGCTTACATCCGTATTTATCTTTACGGTATCTTTATTTTTATCCGGCATTTTAATCATAAAAAAAACAATTCCCTTGTAACTAAGTTGCTTATAGAATTGTATCATTTTGCGCTTTATAAGTCAAGAAAAGGGGCTGTCTCACGAGATTTTTTTCGAGTGAGTCAGCCCCTTTGGCTGTTTCAAGAAGGGGTTAGAGACGGGCAACAGTTGGCAAAATGCCGATTGAGTGTATCAAAACATACTCGATTGAGGCATTTTGACAAGCGTAGCCTGTATATGACCCCTTATTGAGACAGCCCCTAATAGATTGATTAGTTTTTCTTTATATCTGTTTTTCCGTTCTCTTGACATTTTGACAAGCAATCGGAGCATTTACCCCCGCAGCATCTGTTTCTGCCTTTTTTCTTATCTTTTATGCGCAACACTACAGGTAAAACAACTAAGAAAACCGCCAACGCTATAATTAAATATTCAAACCATTGCATATCATTTCACCGCCAACGCTTTTTTAGTCCGGTGTGTAACTATATAGCCGATTGCAACAATTGCGCAAATCATTAATATCAGTACAATAAGACCCGCCCACCAAGCGGTAATAAATAACTCGCCAATCCAATAGACCGCCATTGATACGCCGTATGACATAGCAAACCAATACGCCATTGTTTTCCAAAATTCTTTTCTGCTCTGTTCGCCGTACGCTGTTCCGACCGCAGCCATACACGGAATAGTAAACAGATTAAATACCGCAAAGCTGTATACTGCCGCACCGTTTAAAGCTATTTCAGCCTCAGTTAATCCGAAAGTTGCCATTGTGGCAACAACGTTTTCCTTTGCAAGCAATCCGGTGATTGCCGATACGCTGTATTTCCAACCGTCGGCGCCCATACCCCATCCAAGCGGATAAAAAATGTACCGCAATCCTCTGCCGATATCCGCCAGCATACTTTGTTCAATGTCAACGATTCCCTTCCAAAAAGCCCAAGAAAAGCTTTGCAAGACCCAAATCACAATTATCGAAGCCGTAATAATCGTGCCGGCTTTATAAATATAATGCTTTAATTTATCCCACAGGTGCGCGACTACATTTCTTGCCCTTGGCGCATGGTATGCGGGCAGCTCCATAATAAACGGGGAAACGTACTGGTCTTTTGAAAACAACTTCATAAACAACGCAGAGATGACCGCCAGCGCTATGCCGAACAGATAAATCGAAAACACAAAGATATCGCCCGCAAAGCCCGCCATCACGCCCACACCGGCCAATAACGCCCAAATCGGCGCTTTTGCGCCGCAGGAAAAGCAGGTAATCAAGCGTATTGTACGGTTTTTCTCTTTTTCGTCCTCCAGCGTTCTGGTCGCCATAATCGCCGGAACCGAACAGCCGAATCCCATTAACATAGGAATAAACGCTTTGCCCGATAAACCGAATTTTCTGAAAGCCCTGTCCAGAATAAATGCGATACGGGCCATATAGCCGCTGTCTTCCAATATTGAAATAAATAAAAACAATAACAGTATTTGCGGAATAAACGATAACACGGCGTCAAGACCGGTCAATAGCCCGTCTACAATAAGTCCCGTATACCAAGTTCCCTCGGGCATAAACAAACCAAACAATTCTATCACTTTTCCGGTTAAAAATCCAAACCAACTCTGAATAAACACGCCGATTGACGGGATTCCGCTAAGCGCTTCGCCTTCATACCCCATACCTGTAAAGAAATTAACCCAGCCTCCGCTTGAGATTTCAAGCCCGAAAATGCTGTTTAAGAACAGAAGGTCTTCGCTGAAAACAATATGGAATATTACAAACATAATGCCGATAAAAATTGGCAGTCCCCATATCCTGTGCGTTAATACCCTGTCTATTTTATCGGATTTATTTAATTTCTGATTCGCCGTATTCTTTTTTAACACAGACGAATAGTTGCTTGAAATGTATTTATATCGGGCATCGGCGACAATGGCTTCAAGGTCTGAGCCGAAGGTGTCGTCATTAAATGTATCCTTGAAATCCTGTACGGTTTTTACCAATGACTGATGGAATGAAACCTCTATTTCGTCGTTTTCGACCAATTTTATTGCGTGAAACAAGGGATTATCTATATTAGCGGCTTCAAACGCAATTTTGCAATCTTTAATTAAATGAGATAAGGGGCTTTTTTCTAACAATGTTTTTCCTATGCGCTTATCTTTCGACGCCGCATATGCAATATCCATCAACCCGGAGATGTTTTCGCCCTTTTGCGCCGAAATAGCCACAACGGGAACGCCTATTTTTTCCTCTAACAGCTTCGGGTCAAGCTTATCTCCGCTCTTGTTGACCACATCCATCATATTCAGCGCAATAACTACCGGAATGTCAATTTCTAATAATTGAGTGGTTAAATACAGATTGCGCTCTAAATTTGTTGCATCTACGATATTAATAACGCAATCGGGTTTTTCATCTAATATGTATTTTCTTGTTACAACCTCCTCCGGAGTATACGGAGACAGCGAATAAATGCCCGGCAAGTCAACAATTGATACCGGCTCGCTTAATTTTTTATATGTTCCCTCTTTTTTGTCAACGGTTACGCCGGGCCAGTTTCCTACGTGAGCGGTCGAACCGGTTAAAGCATTGAATAATGTCGTTTTCCCTGAGTTGGGATTTCCCGCTAAAGCAAAACGCTTCATTTATTTATCTCCCTTCGTTTCAAGCGAAACTAAATTTGCTTCGCTTTTTCTCAAGGTTAATTGATATCCTCTGATTGTGATTTCAATCGGGTCTCCAAGCGGCGCTTTCTTTTTTAAATGCACTTCGGCACCCGGAGTAACGCCCATATCGAAAAGCCTTCGTCTGAGCCGTCCCTCGCCCTCTACGGTTTTTATTACACCGCTTTCGCCTACTTCAAATTCATCCAGTTTTTTTATCATAACTCATGTAACCTCTTTGAAAAATATTTTGATAAAGCTTAATTAGGCGACTAAGATTTTTGTAGCAATATCCTTATCAAGCGCTAAGCGTCCGTTCTTAATAATGCAAATAACATTTCCGCCCGCCTCAGACAAAATTGTAATTTTTTCATTCGGGACAAGCCCTAAATTTTCTAAATGCTTTTTTAGTTTTAAATCTGCCAAAACCTTGATTATTCTCAATTCACAGTTTAGCGGCGCCATTACTAACGGCATACGGATATATCTCCTTCTCAAGTTAAATTTTATTGTAATTAGCTGCGGCTAACTTGCGGCTAAAAAAATTTTCAAGCTTACCGCCTGCTGTTGTGTTACCTATTGCTAACTAACTATAAGTATATAGCACAGACTGCATACTTGTCAAGCAAATTTAAGCGGCTTTTTATCTTATTCGGCATATAAGGCTATATTTCTTTATTTTTTACGGTTTTTTTAATTATTTCAAACAGTTCCTGGCTTATTATATGTTCGATACGGCAAGCGTTTTCCTCAGCAACGTCCTTAGGTGCGCCGATTCCTATAAGGTAAGCCGTCAAAACCGAATGCCTTTCGTAGATTTCTTTTGCACGCCTTTCCCCTTCCGTCGTAAAATTTATGCTGCCTGCACCGTCAACCGATATGTATTCTTTGCTCTTAAGCAGTCCTACCGCACGCCGATACGCTGGGCTTTGAAAAACCAAGATGCTCCGCTATATCTAACGAACGGACATTGCTTTTTTCTTTCTTTAGCAATAATATACTTTCTAAATACATTTCTTCCGATTCTCTTGTTTTCATTTTTCAACTAATCCTCATCATAAAAAATCGCTTGCGCTTTTGGTTAGCGCCAGCTTACTCTCATTATAACATCATTCGTACTAAAAGTAAAGTATACATAACAAATATTTTTTAATCATTTATTCCCTTAACTGCTCTCCATAATAGAGAATGTCAAGTATTTTTTTTTAATATATAGTATAATTTTTTTATGATAAAATTATAAGGAGTCAAAAAAATGAAAAAATCAATAATCAGAGAAGTTTTTGAAGGTAACAGAGGTAATAAGGAAACTGTGCCTGACAGTGAAATTCTTAACCAACACATTGCGAAGTATTGGGAATATGAGGATTTGATAAAAAAAATCTTAAATGACGAACAAAAAACGATATTGGAATTATATGATGAAGAGCATTGCGGAATTGAATATGAAAGAGAAACCTTAGCTTATGTTGAAGGCTTTAAAATAGGTTTATTAATAGGTATTGAATGTGCGGAAAAATAAATTGTAAAAATAAAAAACCACCGCAAGGGTGGTCTTTGTTTTTGGTGCGCCTGATTGGACGCAAGTTGAATCGCAGTATCTTAATTATTTTGCATAATCAACTAAATCCATTCCGTCTTGAATATTTTTTTCAGTACCGGTTAATTTGTAACCCATTTTTTCATAAAGATAGCACAATTTTGCTTCTTGCTTTATAGTATCCAAAACCCATTTTTTAGCTTGAGGATATAATAATTCTGCTTGTTTAATTGCCATTTGCGCAAAACCGTTTTTTTGATAATCCGGTAAAATAAATATTTGTGAAAGTCTGTATAGGCTTTCATCCAGACATTGAAGGCGAATATAGCCGATGTTTTCATTATCTAAACAAATGAAATATTGGTAAACAGTGTTAAAAGAAAACCTTCTTCTTACTCTGTCCAGAGTTTCAGCTCCCGGATTTGTATTATAGTCTTGGTATTTTTCTAATAAGTTTTTATAAGCGAGAATTTGCATTTTATGTATTTGTTCACTGTCGTCAATAAAAGCTTTTTTTAATTGTATGCTCATTGTTCCGCCTTTCCATAATATAAATTTTACCCTTATCCTCAATAGATGCGTTTAAAATAAAAGAACGAGTTAAGCTCCATTATGATTCAACCCGTTCGTTATGGCTAATTACTACCAAAAGTTCGAGTGTCGGACTTTTGGTAGTAGCTGTTAGTCTGTTACTACTAAAAGTTCGAGTTTTGTTTCTCTTACTGTTCTTATTCTAACATAATTTATGCGTCTTGCAAAGCGTTTTGAACACTTACCGCCCTATCTCATAAATAAGTTAATTATTCATCGCATAAATTGCCGATTATTTCTAAAATGACATGGCGGTCAATAGCCGTACCCCTATGCGTACCTTTAACGGTACATAGGCTTTGGCAGCCTGTGGCTACTCCTTTGTGCATAGAATCCCTCTCAAAAACTTGCACTTCTGTATCGAGATTTAGTATAATAAAAATAGTGAAAAGGAGTACAAAACCATGCCAAAGCAAAACACAAGGAACGACTATACCGACGAGTTTAAGCGCGGTATAGTGAATCAAGTCAAGAACGGTAAAACCTACCGTCAGGTAAGCGCCGAATTCGGGGTTGGGCTTAGCGCCATCGGCCGCTGGGTCAAGGAAGCCGAGGAGATCAGAACGGACGACAACGAGATTTGGACGGCCGAAAAGATCAAGCAGCTTCAACGGGAAAAATTAGCACTTGCCGAGGAGAATGAAATCTTAAAAAAAGCGGCTGCCATATTCATGCAAAACTCCAAGTAAGGATACGGGCGATTCAGTCTTTGCAATGCGAATACAAACTTTCTACACTGTGCCGTGTTCTGCGGGTTTCAAAGAGCACGTTTTACTATCATCTTCATTGCAAAGACGCCCCGTCCAAGCGGGAACTCGAAAACAAAAGAATTAGCGAAAGAATCATAGCGGTACACAAAGAAACGGATAAACGCTACGGTATCGCTAAGATGAAAAAAGAGTTAGAGAATTATGGCATTTTCATAAGCTTGGGCAGAGTTTCCCGGCTTATGGACAAGTTAAACCTTCCGAAAATGAGTACAGTAAAACCCAAACAACCTAAAATGAAGAAAGATAATGACGAAAATCTGCCTAATATACTTGACCGGAACTTCGATGCGAACTATCCGAACCAAAAATGGGTTAGCGATATTACTTACATTTGGGCCGAAAACCGTTGGTATTACTTGTGCGTGGTGATGGACTTATACGCCCGCAAAATCATTGCTTACAAAACCTCTGCCAAGATAAATCAACAACTCGTGCAAGACACTATACGCCTTGCTTACCGGGCAAGAGGCTGTCCGCAAAATGTAATTTTTCACATGGATCGCGGCTGTCAATATACCGCCAAAAAGACAAGAATGCTGTTTGACGAATTTAACATGATTGCGTCGTACTCAAAAAAAGGCTGCCCGTACGACAACGCAGCCGCAGAAGCATTCTTTCGTTTTCTAAAGCACGAGGAAGTGTACCGTCGGACTTACGTTACAAAGAAACAAATGGAAGCCTCCGTATTCGATTACATTAACGGCTTTTATAACACAAGAAGAATACACTCCGCCGCCGGCAACCAAAGTCCCAACAAAAAAGAAAAACAGTATTTTATCTCACGAAACAAAAATTCCCGCCCCATGGAACAAGATAAGGTTGGGGCTAGCCCCAACCTTATCTTGTTCCATAACTAACCTCATTCTTAAATACTTTGTTCCGTAACATTTGTCCAACTTTTTGAACCTCATTCTTAAAAAGTACTTTGTTCCGTAACATAACTTCCCCTCTCAAAAAGATTAGAAGTAAACAGCAGCAATATATTTTTGATATTAAGCACTTTTTTTATTGGCACCTTTTTGCGTCCGTGCGCTAAATATGCCTCAAATAACGAAACACCGCCAAATAATATAACGGCAATGAACGAAGCTATAAAAATGCTTGGCTGCCATAAACCGGAAAGCCAAAGCGATAAGGTGGAGATGGCTGAGGAAAGAAATGAATCAACTGCGGTCATAAAAATAAATTTGAATAATCCTCTCTTTGCGATATTTTTTCTTATCAAAAATTTTGTCAGAAAAAAGCCGCCCGCTAAACCTAAAAATGCAAAAATAATAAATGCCGCAATATAAATTTTAAGATTATTTGTAGCAGTAGAAACTATATTTGTTATATTTTCAGCATAAGAATTAAGGTCGCCCATCGCTTTTTCAGCAAAAGCATTCATTGTATTAGCAATCCAATTCGTTTCCAAAATATCGATTATTGTATTGATGGGGTTGTTCCAAGATAAGTTACTAACTTCAACTAAAAAATAATCTTTAAGTTCATTAAAATTAATGGCGGCATTTTGATTGATTTCATTGATATTTTCAACAACAAAATTTGTCTGTGTTTTAATACCTGCAAATAATATTGAAATGCCGAACAATAATCCTAAAAACAACGTTCCCAAAGGCACGAAGAAATATTTTATATTTTTGAAATAATTTTTTAGTCCGTTTTTAATCATAATTACCTGCTGTTGACGGTATCGATGCCGTTAAGAATCCCGATGTTGCTACTCTACTTTATTAATAGAACATTATTTCGCTGGACAAATTCAATAACTTCATTTATTATTAAAGTATCTATTATTTCTAAAAGATACTTTTGTATCTAAATATGCTACTTGTTTTTTATCGTTTTGTCAAGTAAGTTGTTTTGTTCGGAATCCTATTGAGACTAAAACGCAAAAAAGTATCTGTAAAAAAGGAAAAATAATTATGTCAAGAAATGCAAAAATAACTGAATTTTTAAAAGAGTGCATTGCAGACGGATTTATTAAATTATTATCTGAAAAAAGCGCAGACCAAATTACCATAGCGGATATCGTCAACTCTGCCGGCGTAAGCAGAGCCACTTATTTCCGCAATTTCTCAAGCAAAAATGAGGTTTTGGTATTCAAGCTTGTGGCTATGTGGAATCGTTGGGCAGATGAACACAATGTCGTTGAGCGAAGCAATTTCACTATCGACAATGTAAGAGCTTTTTTTGATTTTAATTATAGTATTAAAAATATATTGAGTGTGATTTATAATGCCGGATTGCAATCAGCCCTGTATGAATCAACTGACAAGATAATGGTTGCTGACAGTCAGTCTGACTTCCTTGCACGTTATAAAAGCAAATTTTACTCTTACGGACTTGTCGGATTACTTGACGAGTGGATTAAACGTGATTTCTGCGATTCTCCTGAAGAACTTACTTTCTATATTCAAAAACTTAACGAATCCTAAAAAACGGCGCTACAAGTTCAATTCTTGCAGCGCCACGCAAACGCTATACGGCGGTTCTTTTTTTTTAATGAGTATTTGTCTGCCATTTGCAAAAGTCCTACTCATTTAATTCTTTGGTGAAGGGTGAACGCTCTACTGCTGCTCCCTATCCTTAAAACAGCCCCTAAAATTACTTCACAAAAACATTTTCTAAGATACCCTTTATAAATTTCATAACAATTTCTACAAATTGCTCCTCTGTTTCCTTAAACTCTCGATTTATCCATTCACCTGTTAACTGAGTTGTCATGCCTATAATTGCGGAAAAGACATATTCGTGCGGAATAGTCAATTTAATCAAAATACGTTGCTTTTCCCAACTTCTCTCGATTGATTTTGACATTCTGTTAAGAAAATAAGGGTCGCCATTTTCGCTCATCAGCAAGACAAACATCTCAACGTTTTCTTTTATGAAGTATGCGAATTTAAGCAGAAATACTGAAATGTTTTCTTTAAATTCCTCATTGTTATGAGAAACAATGAGGAACTCGTTTAATCCGCTCAATAGTTTATATTCGATGCTTTCTAACAAATCATATTTATATCGACATAATGCAAATAAAAAGTTGAACGGTTGATTTCTGCTTTTTTTATTATGTCGCTAATTGTAATTTTGTTAAACCCTATTTCTCGCATTAGTTCTATAAACGCATTGTTTATAGCCCTTTGAGTTTTAGTTACGCGTAAATCCACAGTTTATCGCCTCTTGTAGTTTATTCAACATTTTATGTTTAAGTGATGTTGTATGTTTATCGACAACTGTATTATAATCTATATGAGTTGAAAAGTCAACTTGAAATTAATAAAATTTAAAGGAGAATGTAATCATGAAAAAAACAAAACCTGCTAGGTACGGTAGCGAACAACGCCATTATGATATGGTCGGAAATCGAAAAGACGTCATTGCCGAATGGGAAGACGGCTTCAGAACAAACGGAATCAAAAACGCCTTCGAGTGGTGGTACTTTGATTCTCACTTAAATGATGGAACAAGTTTAGTTATCATGTTCTATTCAAAAACGGTATTCGATGCCAACGGGCCTTTGAAACCCATGGCTACTTTTGAGTTAAATACCCCTGATGGAAAAAAGATAGTAGAAACCGTTTCTGTTCCGGTTGAACAATTTAGCTCATCGGAAGAAACTTGCGATGTTCGAATTGGGTCGTGTACTTTTAGAGGGAATTTGAAAGAGTATCAAATTCATTTTGAAAATGATAAGGTAAAAGCCGATGTCAAACTGACCGGAATAGTAAAAGCTTGGCGGCAAGGAAATGCATTCAATTATTTCGGAGATAACGAAGAATTGAATTTCGCTTGGCTACCAGCCGTCCCAGACGGAAAAGTTGAAGCAACTATAACAATCAACGGACGTACAAAAATGTATACCGGAACCGGCTATCATGACCATAATTGGGGGAATGTTAATATGGCCTCCGTTTTACATCACTGGTATTGGGGACGGGCAAGTTGGTAAATACAACTTTATTACAGCGAATGTTATCAGTGAAAAAGCGTATGGTTATGTGCCACTCCGTAATTTTTTGCTTGCTGAAAACGGCGAAATAATTATCGGCGACGATGATACTTATAAATATGTAACATTTTCAAAGAGCGATGAATACTTCGATGAATTTACAAAGAAACCTATCTCGAATGTTATTGTCTTTGATTATAACGACAAGAAAAAGCATTATAGAATCACCTATAAAAGAAAAAAGGACATCGCCAAAGAAAAAATGGCAGATACGCTGCCCGGTCCGGCAAAGGTCTTGGCTAAGATTGCAGGTTTCGATGGAGCATATCATCGGTTTATGGGCGAAGTAACAGTAGAAAAATTTGAAAACGGCGCAATAGTTGAAACTTCAACCGACTCATCTGCCGTTTGGGAACTGATGTTTTTTGGAAAGAACTTATAACACATAGCGACTTATAAAACATAGCATAAGAAAACAAAAGGATAGTTTTTAGCGGACTATCCTTTTGTTTCTTTTAATGAGTCATTTTATTTATTACTCACGAATGATTTGTCCGTCCGTAGAAATAACTACAACCTGCCAAGGGATAAACTTTCCGCTTGCCCTCAAAGCCTCTTTTGCTGCATTCTCAATTCCACCGCAGCAGGGAACCTCCATCCTCACGATTTTAAGGCTCTTTATATCGTTATTCTTTATAATTTCCGTCAGCTTTTCAGTATAATCACCCGTATCAAGCTTAGGGCACCCGATTAAGGTTATATAGTTACGGATAAACTTAGAATGAAAATCCGCGTAAGCGTAGGCAGTGCAGTCGGCGGCAATTAAAAGGTTTGCGTCCTTAAAATACGGCGCGTTAACGGGTACGAGTTTAATCTGAACAGGCCATTGCGACAATTCGCTTTGCCTGCTTACTGTTTCATTTGATATAGGCGTTGCTTCGCGTTTAATCTGTTTAGAGTTTGTTCCGGGACAGCCGCACGGCAAAGGCTTTGCGGCAAGTTTCCTTTTTTCCATATTGGTCTTAACCGCTTGTTCATCATATGCGGTCGCCTCTCTCTCCTCAAAGGAAATAGCGTTTGTCGGGCACACGGGCAAGCAGTCACCAAGTCCGTCGCAATAATCGTCCCTGAGTAATTTTGCTTTGCCGTTTACCATTCCGATTGCTCCCTCATGGCAAGCCTCGGCGCATAATCCGCAGCCGTTACATTTATTTTCATCTATTTTAATAATCTTTCTTTTCATAATTAAGACCTCCTCAAGGCTTGATTTTATCTAAAGTATAAGGTATAATCAAAAGAAAGTATGTTGGAAATGCCACGGAATAGAATTTTATGCAAAATTTTTTAATTGAAAAATGCCCTTTGTTTCAGGGCATAAATCAGGAGAATATAAACGCGCTTTTATCCTGCCTTTCGGCAAAGAAAAAGGTATTTACTAAAGACAGGCATATATTTTTAGAGGGTGACAAGGTAACCGAAATAGGTATATTATTTCCGGCGGCGCTCAAATCGTAAAGGACGATTTTTGGGGAAACCGCGCTATAATATCTCATTTATCCGCGGGCGATTTATTCGGAGAGGCATTCGCTTCGGCAGGAGGTAAACCTGCAAAAGTAAGCGTCGTAGCAAGCGAAAAATGCGAGGTGCTGCTAATCGATTTTAATAAAATAACTACGATGTGCCCGTCGTCCTGCGCTTTTCACTCACAGCTTATTAAGAATATGCTTAAAATTTTGGCAAACAAAAATATAATGCTGACGGATAAAATTGAGTTTATTACGCGTAAAACCACACGCGAAAAAGCCCTCAGCTATTTTTCAGCAATAGCCAAACAGCAAGGCAGTAACAGTATAACTATTCCCTTTGATCGCCAAGGCCTTGCCGATTATCTTTCCGTAGAGCGCAGCGCTCTTTCGCATGAGCTTGGTTTAATGAAAAAAGAAGGCCTTATTGATTTTCGTAAGAATAGTTTTATATTAAAGAAACAGCTTTGATATCTTTTATTCTATTCCAAAACTT
>JAVIWB010000144.1:0-13845 GCA_031893035.1 Dermolepida albohirtum | reverse complement strand
TTCGCCCGCTTCAACTTCAAGGGCAAGCGCTTCCTCTTCGCCATCCTCATCGTGTCGATGATGCTGCCGCAGATTGTGCTCCGGGTCCCGCAGTACCTGATGTTCAAGTGGATAAGCTGGATCGACACCTATCTCCCGCTCATCATCCCCTCGGCTTTCGCCTACGACGCCTTCTTCGTCTTCCTCTTGGTCCAGTTCCTGCGCGGCATCCCCCAAGACATGGAGGAGGCGGCGATCATCGACGGCTGCGGGCCGCTGCAATTGCTCTGGCATATCGTGGTGCCGCTCCTGAAACCGGCGATCATCTCCTGCGTCGTGTTCCAGTTCATCTGGACCATGAACGACTTCATGGGGCCGCTGATCTACCTCGCCAGCGTCGAGAAGTATCCGGTTTCGCTGGCTCTGCGCATGAGCATTGGCGCCAACGAGGAAGTGGAATGGGCTGCGGTCATCGCCATTTCGGTGGTGGCGCTCCTGCCCTCCATCATCGTGTTCTTCATGGCCCAGAAGCACTTCGTCCAGGGCGTCTCCACCAGCGGCATCAAGGGGTGACGGCGGGACGGGGCCGGCGAAACGATTTCGATTGTCCACCATATTCGATAGCGCGGAGGAACGCCCGATGGCAACAGTGAGCATCAAGAAAATCGAAAAGGTCTATCCGAACGGCTTCAAGGCCCTGCACGGCATCGGCCTGGACATCGCCGACGGCGAGTTCATGGTCCTGGTCGGGCCCTCCGGCTGCGGCAAGTCGACCCTGCTCCGGATGATCGCCGGGCTCGAGTCCATCTCCGGCGGCCAATTGCTGATCGGCGACCGAGTGGTCAATAATCTGTCGCCCAAGGAGCGGGGCATCGCCATGGTGTTCCAGAACTACGCGCTCTACCCGCACATGAAGGTCTTCGAGAACCTCGCCTTCGGCTTGAAGCTGTCCAGGCTCGACAAGGATCAAATCCGCGAGCGGGTGATGTCGGCGGCCAAGATGCTGGAGATCGAGGGCCTGCTCGACCGCCTGCCCCGGCAGCTCTCGGGCGGCCAGTCGCAGCGCGTGGCGGTGGGGCGGGCACTGGTCAAGCGCCCGGACGTGTTCCTCTTCGATGAACCCCTGTCCAACCTCGACGCGAAGCTTCGCGCCTCCATGCGCGTCCGCATCACCGAGCTGCACGAGAGCCTGCGCGAGAAGGACCAGCCCTCCACCGTCATCTACGTCACCCACGACCAGGTCGAGGCGATGACCATGGGCGAGCGCATCTGCGTGATGAAGGATGGCCATATCATGCAGGTCGACACTCCGCCGCGCCTCTACGACCGTCCGGCCAACACCTTTGTGGCCGGCTTCATCGGCTCGCCCGAGATGAACATCCGCGAGGCGGAGATCGTCGAGATGGGCTTGAGGCTGGGCGTGGCCTTTGGCGGGGCGCAGGTTCCCCTTCCCGAGCGGATGACCGGGACCCTGCGGAGCCGGATTGGTCAAAAGGTCTTCTTCGGAATCCGGCCCGAGGACTTCGGCGTCCGCGAAACCCACGCCGGCGGAGACGCCTGCTGCTACGTCCCCGGGAAGATCAAGCTGATCGAGCATATGGGGAGCGAGCTGTACATGTACTTCACCGTGGGCGACGTCGAGTTCACCTCCCGCATCCGGCTCGAGGGTTTGGGCGAGACGGCGCGCAAGCAGCGTGGCGACTTGTGCGACTTCCTTTTCATCATGGAGCGCTGCCACATCTTCGATAAGGAATCCGGCGAAAATCTGACGTTGGGAAATAGGCCCGCTAGTCTGTCGCAAAGGGATTTGACATGAAGAATTGGTTCTTGCGAATCATGCTGTTGTTCCTGGCCGCCGGTTCGGCCGGGCTTTCGGCCGGGGAGATCGAGCTTCGCTTCGCCTGGTGGGGTGGTTCCGCCCGGCACGAGGCGACGCTGGCGGCGATCCAGTTGTTCGAGAGCCGCAATCCCGGGGTCAAGATCAAGGCCGAGTACATGGGCTGGAACGGCTACATCGAACGCCTGACCACCCAGATGGGCGCCGGCGCCGAAGCCGACATCATCCAGATGGACTGGGCCTGGCTCGCGACCTTCTCGAAGAACGGCGACGGCTTCTATGACCTGCTCAAGGCCAAGGACAGGATAGACCTGAGCGCCTATGAGCAGAAGTGGATCGACACCTGCATGGTCAAGGGCAAGCTGAACGCCCTGCCGGTGTCGTTCACCACCCGCTTTTTCCTGTGGAACAAGACGACCTGGGACAAGGCCGGGGTCAGCATCCCGCAGACCTGGGAAGAGATCGTGGCGGCCGGCCCCAAGTTCAAGGAAAAGCTGGGCGACGACTGCTATGTCCTCGACGTCAACCTGAACAGCGTCGCCCACATGCTGGCCAGCTACGTCTTCCAGAAAACCGGCCGCATGCTTATCGACCCGGAGACCGGCGAACTGGGCGTGAGCGTGGAAGAACTCGAGGACATGTTCGGCTACTATCGCCGCCTGGTCGACAACCACGCCCTGACCTCGCTCGAGGTCCGCACCGCGCGGTCCGGCGACGCCGACTCCCAGACCCACGAGCAGCCCGACTACATCGAGGGCCGCTGGGCCGGCAACTACCAGTGGGACTCCACCCTGGTTCTCGCCCTGTCCACCCCCAAGCCCGAGTTCCAGTTCGTGGTCGGCCCCTGGCCAAGCATGCCCGACGCCAAGAACTCCGGGCGCATCGGCCGGCCGGCGCAGGTCATTGCGGTGAGCAAGACCAGCAAGCACCCCGAAATCGCCGCCGCCTTCGTCAGCTTCCTTCTCACCACCGCCGACTCCGCCCGCATCCTGCAGACCACCCGCGGGCCCCTCCTGGCCAAGCCCGCCTTCGAGGAACTGGAGAAGAACGATCTCATCTCCCCCTACAACCTCGCGGCCAGCGAACAGCTCGAGGGCGTCCAAGTCTACACGCCCAGCCCCTACTTCGAAGATCCGCGCATGCTCAAGATGATCGACGATCTGATCGAGAACATTGGCTACAACAAAATCACCGTCCGCGAGGGGGCGGAGCAGCTCGCCCGCGAGATTCCCAGGCTTATGCGCCGCCTGACCAGGTAGCGGTTGAAATAATTTCTTCAGGCCATTTTTCCGGGAAAGGTTTAGTCATGAAAAAACTGTTTCTTGCGCTGGTTCTCGCGGCCCTGTCGCTGACGGCGACGTTGTCGGCCGGTGAGGTGGTGCTCCGCTTCTCCTGGTGGGGCGGCAGCGAGCGGCATGAAAACACGCTCAAGGCGATCAAGCTGTTCGAGGAGGCCAACCCCGGCGTGACCATCAAGGCCGAGTACATGGGCTGGAACGGCTACGTGGAGAGGCTTACCACCCAGATCGGCTCCAACTCCGAGCCGGACATCATGCAGATCAACTGGGCCTGGATCGACATGTTCTCCCGCAAGGGCGACGGCCTGTACGATCTGGGGAAGGTGAAGGAACACATCAATCTCGCCGCCTTCACCCCCGACATGGTGGAAAGCGGCGTGTCCAACGGCGTGCTGAACGGCCTGCCCGTCTCCATGACCACCCGCTTCTTCATCTGGAACAAGACCATGTGGGACAAGTTCGGCGTGCCGATGCCCAAGACCTGGGACGACCTGGCCGCCGCCGGCCCCAAGTTCAAGGAGCGCGGCGACGAGTACTACGCCGCCGACCTCGAGCCCATCGAGGGCCTGTACCTGGTCGTGGCCTGGCTGAACGAGAAGTACGGCCAGCAGATCATCCACGCCACCGAGCCCAAGGTCGGCCTGACCGTCGAGCAGATCGCCGACGGCCTGCGCTACTTCAAGAAGCTCTTCGACGACCACGCCGCCGTTCCCGCCCCGATCCGCACCAGCCACGCCGGCCAGTACGAGCGGCCGGCCGAGCAGGTCGACGAGTTCGTCTCCGGGCGCTGGTGCGGCACCTTCACCTGGAACTCGATGTTCGCGCTGCGCTGCGCCGGCCCCCGGGAAAAGGGCTTCGATATGCGGCTGGGCCCGATGCTGACCTTCGACGGCAATCCGAAGCCGGATCGCATCGGCCGCCCGGCCATGATGCTGGCGGTGGGCAAGAACACCAAGCACCCCGAACTGGCCGCCAAGTTCGTCTCCTTCTTCCTGACCGACCCCGAAGCCGCCAAGGCGCTGGGCCTGGCCCGCGGCCTGCCCGTGGCCAAGCCCGCCTACGACGTCCTGATGGCCGAGGGCCTGATCACCCCCATGGACATCGAGGGCCAGAAGCAGCTCGAGGGCGCGCGCATCGTCTACACCAGCCCGCTTTTCGAGCACGAGCGCATCCGCTCCTACCTGCTGTCCGAGCTCGAGGCCATCTCTTTCGGGAAGACCACGCCGGAAGAGGCCGCGCAGAACATCCACCGGGAGTGCACCAAGATCATTTCGCGCCTGGTCCGTTAATCGACCGTCTGCTCAAAGGAAAGAAAGCAATGGCCGCCGAATCGAAACCGATCCGCTACGTCCAGGTGGGCATAGGGCATCGTTCCCTCATGTACGCCGACGCCATGGGCAAGCCCCATCGCGCCTCGTCCCTGCTCACCGCCATGTGCGACAAGAACCAGGGCCGCCTGGAACTGCGGAAGAAGTACATGCAGGAAAAGTACGGGTACCCCGAGATCGCGCTCTACGCCGAAAAGGACTTCGAGAAGATGATCCGCGATCGGAAGCCGGACGCGGTCCTGGTCACCACCGGCCCCGACGTCACCCACGACGACCTCATCGTCAGGGCGATGGAACTGGGTTGCGACGTGATCACCGAAAAACCCATGACCATCGACGCCGAACGCTGCCAGCGCATCGTCGACGCCTCGCGGAAAACCGGGAAGAGCGTCCGGGTCACCTTCAACTACCGCTACTCCCCGCCGCGCAGCCAGGTCAAGGAACTGCTGGACGCCGGCGCCATCGGCAAGGTGCTGTCGGTCGATTTCGAATGGGCCCTGGACACCTCGCACGGGGCGGACTACTTCCGCCGCTGGCACCGCCGCAAGGCCAATTCGGGCGGGCTCATGGTGCACAAGGCGACCCACCATTTCGACTTGATGAACTGGTGGCTGGCGGAAAAGCCGGCGACGGTCGAGGCCATCGGCAGGCGCGGCTTCTACGGCGCCGACACCGGAGTCGCCGAGGCCCTGGGCCTGCAGGACCGGGCCGAGCGCTGCCTCGACTGCCCCTGCAAGGGGAAGTGCCAGTTCCACCTCGATCTCACCGCGTCCCCGAACCTCAAGACCTACTACCTCGACAACGAGAAGTACGACGGCTACTTCCGCGACCGCTGCGTCTTCTCCAAGGACATGGACATCGAGGACAACATGAACGTCGTGGTCCGCTACCAGTCGGGGACGCTGATGAGCTACTGCCTGAACGCCTTCCTGCCCTGGGAGGGCTACCGCATCTCCTTCAACGGCACCAAGGGCAGGCTCGAGCACGGCACGGTGGAGTCGACCTACGTCGCCGGCGACGGCCGGGTGCAGGGCGGGACCATCGCCGACGCCACCTACATCCGGCTGCTGCCGGCCTTCTCCACTCCCGAGAACCTCGCGGTCCGGGTCGGCGAGGGCGGGCACGGCGGCGGCGACGACGTCATGCTGGCCGACATCTTCGACCACGCCGCGCCGGCGGATCCGCTGAAGCGGGCGGCCGGAATCGGCGACGGGTCCTACTCGATCCTGGTCGGCGTCGCCGCCAACATCAGCATGAAAAGCGGGAAAGCCGTGGAAATCGACGGCTTGGTGAAGAACGTTCCGACGCCGAGTTGGGAAGGATGACGATTGTCGCATCGTTCGCAAGGTGTCGAAACCAGCGCTCGGGGATGATTGACGCGGAGGACGGCGCGTGAAAAGGCGGGTGACGATAAAGGATATCGCCGCGCAGGCCGGGGTCTCGCTGGGGACGGTGCATTGCGCCCTCGCCGGCAAGGCCGGCGTCGGCGACGCCACCCGCCGCCGCATCGTCGAAATCGCCCGCAAAAACGACTACCGCCCCAACAGCCTCGCCGCCTCACTGAAACGCAAGGCGATCAACATCGCCGCCGCCTTTCCGGGGGCGACCGACGAAAACCGCTTCTACTTCTCGCCGGTGTGGAACGGGGTCAGGGACTATATCGGCTCGCTGCGCGACTACAACGTCAACCTGGTCGAAATGCCCTTCCGCAGGGGACTCGAACACCAGGAGGACGCGATTTTCGATCTCTTCGAGCGGGGCGGCCTCGACGGGCTGCTGACCATCGGCTTCATGGACGATTTCGGCCAGGCCTCGCTGGCCCGCTTCATCCGCCGGAAGATTCCGGTCGTGCTGGTCAGCGACGACAACCCCGGTTCCGGACGGCTGTGCTGCGTGCAGCCCAACCACCGGGTCATCGGCGGCACCCTGGCCGAACTGATCAGCCGGCAGATCCCGGAGGACGGCTCGATCCTCCTCTGCGCCGGCAACGCCTCCATGCCTTCGCACTACCTGGTGGTGCAGGGCTTCGACGCCTATCTGCGCGAAAACGGCATGGACAACGCCGTCTACAAGATCCACACCGACTCCCTGGGCGCGGACGGGCACCGGATCCTGCTCCGCGAACTGGAGCGGCACGAGGACATCGCCGCGTGTCTCAGCGTCAACGCCCGGGGAAGCGTCATGCTTTCCCGGGCGTTGATCGAATCCGGGCGCAACGGAACCATGCCGGCCATCGGCAGCGATCTGTTTCCCGAAAACGTCGAATCCCTCCGCGAAGGCGCCTTCACCTACCTGCTGAACAAGAATCCCTACTACCAAACCTACTTGGCGGCCAAATGCCTGGCCGACTACCTCCTGCGCGACCGCGTTCCCCAGAACGAAGTGCTGTTCGTGGGCAGCGAAGTGGTGTTCAAAAGCACGCTTCCCATGTACGAGTCGGAAGAGGGGCTGCTGCCGGTTTTGCGGGCCTGACGTTTTAATGCGATAGCCCCGGGGGTTATCCGGCAAGGCCGGCGATGTCCGAAAACGCCATGGCGGGCCGGTCTGAAAAACCGCTATTCAGTTGCCAAAGATCGTAATCAGGAGTTTGACACCTCCATTCCCGCGGCGGAGTATCGGGCTGCGAAGTCCCGCTTGTTCCCCGTCGCGGCTGCCGCCAGACGATCAGCGGCGGCGGCCGGGCCGGGGGCGGGGCCTGAGGTGACGCGGCGGCGAGCAGCAGCCAGGCCGCGAGAAGCGGGCAATCCCGTCTTTGCAGGTGGCTGTCGACTTCGTCGAGCCTGGACGGCGCGGGGGCCGTCTTGACCTCCGGTTGATGCATCCAGCGGCGCGGCTCCATGCGGACCAGCCAGGGCGGCGGGGGCTTTTCGCCGTTCAGGATGGCTTCGGCCAGTTTCTTCTGGTCGGCCACCACCGCGAGCGGCTGGGCGTAATGACGCGGATAACTCGCCCACTGGGGATAGCGATAGAAGAATTCGGGAATGTGCCGCTTCGGGTCCATCCGCATGGCGAGATCGATGATCGCCTCGCGGCTGGGGCGTTGTTTGGGCTTGGGAAGCGCCTTGAAGCCGGGCATGGGGACTTCCAGCACCAAGCGGCAGGCGAAACGCTTGTGGGTGACGCGGCGGATGGCGGCGTTGGAGAGGTTGTTCGGGTTGTCGGAGGGCGGGTTCAACTCGGGATCGCGGAACTCGCGGTCCTCCTCCGCCAGCCATGGGGGCGGGGCGATCTCCTTGGCGAGGATGGCCTCGGCCCATTTTTTGTATTTCGCGGCCCTCTCCAGCATGGGCTTGATATCCGGATCGCTTCCCGCCCACGCGGGGTGGGTCAGCCAGGAAACGGCAAAGCGCTCGCGGCGAGCGAGGCGCTCGGCGAGGGCGATGATCTCCTGGGGGTCCGGATGGTTCATGATGCTTTCCTTTGCGATGCATTCCTGTGGGTGATGGCCGATGTTTCAATTCCGCCCGCTGGGGTGGTTTCTTTTATAAGGCTGATTCCTCTCTTCGTTCGCTCCCTTCGGGGACGCTCACTTCGCTCGGAATGACAGTTTCTTTTTGATCGCAAGCGCGGGCCGGGCGTTGTTTCCTTTCGCGACTCTATGTCCATACGACGCCTTTGCCGAGTACAATGCCATGAATACCCGCGTTCACGCGCTGGCGAGAGGAAATTTCCGTTTTTTGGAATTTGGGAAATGGAGGGGCATCTCCCGCAGGTGCCCGGCCGCATTTCGGGACAAACGCGGCGCGGGAGAATTCTGGCGAAACGCGGCGGCGGGGAGAGTGCGGTATTTGACCGCGCACAGGATATGGTATATACTTATGGAGACGTTGCCATGCGGAAAGCCAAACTGTTCACCAACGGACGCAGTCAGGCGGTACGATTACCCAAAGAGTTCCGCTTCAAGGGAGACGCCGTCAACATCCGGCGCGTCGGGGAGGCGGTTGTACTGTTCCCGGAAGAGGAATCGTGGGATATGCTATACGATGCGCTCGAACGGTTCACGCCGGACTTCATGGCGGACGGCAGGAACCAACCCCAGCCCCAGGAGCGGGGGGAACCGTTCGCATGAAGGTCATGCTCGACACCAACGGAAATTATCATGCGGAGAATAGAAGAATGGGTGAAGTTCTTAATTACTACCGCAGTGCAATATGGCATTGACCCAAGATGGGTTACTATTCCTTTACTGTTATCGATTTTATCAATACTTGTTTGGTTTGTGTTTGTACTTAACAAATGGTTCTATGGCATTGAAGATAGGGAAGAAAAAGAACGATATAAACGAGAAAACATTGAAGCTGAGAGCATAATAAGTGATTTAAAAGAACGAATTGAAGAGTTAAAATCTAATAAGGATGTAAAGTAGGGCAACGTTATACCGAACGCAGTTGAGAATTCGGTTTCTCAACCTTCTAGCCCGAGTCGCGCATGGAGGTTACAAGATCAAAAAACCGAATTTCTTGCGCGACCGGGTATGAAAAACAGAATGGAAACCGAACGCCTTTCTGGGCTTTGGATTTCCGCTCTGATTATTATGCGACTCAGCGTTTCAGGTTGACTTGACGAAAAACCAACCCATTGTGATGCAGGAGGGTAAATCTTTAAAGGAAAGCGGGCGGCGGCTGGCCCGCTTTCCTTTAAAAGTCCACCGAGACGTCAAAGAACACTATCCGCGCGTCAACCGCATGGAGTTGAGCACCGCCAGCAGCGCGACGCCGACATCGGCGAAGACCGCCGCCCACAGACCGGTATAACCGATGACGCCCAAGGCCATGATCGCCGTCTTGACGAAAAGGGCGAAGGCGATGTTCTCGCCGGCGATGCGCCGGGTGCGCGAAGCCACCCGGAAAAGCTGCGCCAGACGGGATGGCGAATCGTCAAGAATCACCGCGTCCGCCGCCTCCACCGCCGCCGCCGACCCCAACGCGCCCATGGCCACGCCCACTCCGGAAGAGGCCAGCACCGGGGCGTCGTTGACTCCGTCGCCGACAAACACCGCCTCGCCCCGGGGGGACAACTCGCGGAAAGCCGCAACCTTCTCGTCCGGGAGCAGCCCGGCCTTGAAGCCGTCCAGGCCGAGTTCCTTCGCCACCGCTTCGGCTGCTGGGGCCCGATCGCCGGTCAGCATGTACACTTTCGACACGCCGAACGCCCGCAAATCCGCAATCGCCCGGGCGCTGTCCTCCTTCAGCCGATCCGAGAAGGCGAGGCACCCCTGATAAATCCCGTTCAGGGCGACGTAGGCGATCACCCCGGTCGAGGCGCTTTCCGGGAACGACACATTGTAATCGCGGAGCAGCTTGGCGTTGCCGACCAGGATTTCGCCCTCGGCCGAGGCGGCGACGACGCCCTTGCCGGCGACGTTGCGGGTGGTGGCGTCGCCGAGCAGCGCGGCGGCGTCCCCGGAGGCGGCCAGCACCGCCTTGGCCAGCGGATGGCTGGAACGGGATTCGGCGATGGCGGCCAGGCGCAGGACCTCCCGCGGGGCGACGCCCGGAGCCGGATCGTTGCCGGACAGGGAGAGACGGCCCTGGGTGAGGGTGCCGGTCTTGTCGAAGACCACCGTTTCCGCCCGGGCCAGGGCGTCGAAGACCTGGCCGCCCTTGACCAGCATGCCCCGGCGCGAGGCGGTGCCGATGCCGGCGAAAAAGGCCAGCGGCACCGACAGAAACAGGGCGCAGGGACAGGAACAGACCAGCAGCACCAGCGACCGGTAGATCCACAAATTCCAGGGCTGGGCGAAAAACAGCGGCGGCGCCACCGCCACCAGAACCGCCGCCGCCACCACCGCCGGGGTGTAGCAGCGGGCGAAGACGGTGATGAAGCGCTCGGTGCGGGACTTCATGGCGACGGCGTTTTCCACCATCGAAAGAATCTTGCCCACCATCGAATTGGAATGGCTGGCGGTGGTCTCGATCACCAGATCCCCGTCCAGGCAGATGGAACCGCTGTATACCCGCTCGCCCTCGCCGACCAGCGCCGGAACCGATTCCCCGGTCAGGGACGACATGTCGACGCTGGCCGAACCGGAGAGGACCACGCCGTCCAGCGGGACCTTTTCGCCCGGCTTGACCAGAATCCGGCTGCCCACGGCGACTTTCTCCGGCCGCACCGTCTCCACCCGATCACCCTTGATCAGCGTGGCGCTTTCCGGCTTGGAGGCCAGGAGGGCGAGGATGGAGCGGCGGGATTTCCCGGCCGCCTTTTCCTGGACCGCTTCGCCGATGGAGTAGAACAGCATCACCCCCACCGCCTCGGCCATGTCCCCCAAGGCGATGGCGACCAGGGTGGCCAGACTCATCAGCGTGAATTCGTTGAAGAAATCGCGGCGCCTGATCGCTTTCACCGCTTCCTTGAGGACCGGCAGGCCGCAGAGGAGATAGGACGCGGCCATCAGGGCGTAAAACCCGACTCCGCCCAGGCCGGCGCGCAGGGCGTCGCCGGCGACCAGGGCGACGGCGAAGAGAACGCCGGGAACGATGATGCGCCAGGTCCAGGAAAAGCCCTCCTCTCCGCCATGTTCGTGGCCATGGCCTCCGGCGCAATCGCGATCCCGGACAAAGACCGGGGCGGAGCAGCCGCAGCCGCCAGAGGCGCTTTTGCACGCGCCGGAGGATTCGACGGCGGGGCAGGCGTCCGCCGGCAGGGAATGCCCGCGGGCGCCTTCCCGATGGGAGCGCCGCGGCGACGCTTGCCCGGCCTGGCCGGCGCCGGAACCGGGCGGAAGCGGATTTTCGGTGATGGACGCGAGGTCACTGGGCATGTCTTTCCCCTCCAAAGTCGCCGATGGCATGAATGCCCGGCACATGTCTGTACAAACGGTGATCGTGGGTGGCCGCCTGATAGCCCGGGCCGGCCTGCTCGCCCTTGGCGATTATCTCCTTGAGAAGCGCGTCGTCGGTCTTGACCTGCGGGGTCTCGGCCAGAGACTGGGAAAGCCAGTCCAAAGCCGGACCGACCTGGGAATAGCTGGGCGATTCCGGCATGGCCAGGCGGTAATAGACGAACTTGCCGTCCTTGACGCTCTCGATCAACCGCGCCTGCTTGAGAATGGACAGGTGCTTGGAGGTGGTCGAGGAGGCGAGATCCAGGAGCCCGGTCAAGGTACAGACACATAACTCTTTTCCTCTCAAGGCCATAAGGATTCGAAGGCGGTTTTCGTCCGCCATCGCCTTGATTATGGTCAGGGTGTCGAACATGGCGTTTCTCCTTCCGGTTCGTCATTCCTTTATTTCGTCATATGACGAATTATAATATCCATTCCTGTCTTTGTCAATTTCCTTCTTGGATTATTTTTCTTGTGTAACTTATTCGGGAAGGCGGATACAATAAAGGTGTAAGCGGGTGGACTTTTAAAGGAAAGCAAACGGCGGTTTGTTTGCTTTCCTTTAAAAGTCCACAGCGAGGCAATGATGTAAGCCATTACGCAAAGCCCCGCATACAACCAGAGGAACAAGGGAGATTGTCATGAAGAAATTTTTATACGGAATCAGCCTGGTCGCCCTGGTCGCCGCCATGGCCGCTCCGGCGCGTGCACAGGCGCGGGACGTGGTTGTCGGCGTCCAGGTCGGCATGGCCCCCCTCGGACGGTCCCACAGCCCGCCGCCCCTCGGCCGAAAACAGGGCTGGCTGACCATTTTCAACCGCGACTGGCAACCCTATTCGCTGGTGGTCACCAGCAAGGACACCCTGTCCCTGTACCGCGCCGGCACCGGCTACGGCGGCATCGTCATCCCCTCGGGGACCACCGTCACCATCGCCCTGGAAAAGGACACCTACGACCTTTACGGCAACAACCCGGACAAGCTCAAGGTCAAAATCCGCGAGGGGCGGACCACCACCCTTTCCCTGGAACCGTTCGGCTACGTGAATTCCACCGGCCTGATGGGCGTGGTCAACGACGGCGACAGGGTGCGCAACGGCACCCTGTTCGACGTCTACGCGGCCCCGGTGGTCGTCGCCCAGCCGCCCCCGCCCACGGTCATCGTCCGCCCGGCCCCGCCGCCGCCCCCGCCGGTCATCATTCGTCCCCCGGCGTATCGGCGTCCGCCGCCGCCCCCTCCGCCCCCGCCCCCCCGTCATGGCGGAAGGGACGACAACTGGGGTTTCTTCTTCGGGTACGGCAAAAGGTAGCAGGTTGAGGGATCCCATCACCAATGAATGCATGAAAGGAACGTCATGAAAAAGGCGGGAATCATCGCGGCGGCCCTGGTCCTGGCCCTGGGAGCCTCGACTCTCCTGGCGGCGGAAGGGGGCGTCCCCAACCGGCTGGCCAACGCGAAAATCGGCGAGTGGGCGACCTACAGCGTCCCCAACGGCTATCTGCAAAAACTCACCGTCGTCAAGCGCGAGGGCTCCGGCCCCGAGGCCCAGGTGACGGTCAGGGTCGACAACATCTACGACGGCGAGGTGGTCACCTCCAACGAGTTCACCCGCGACGCCGGCGAGGCGGTCGAACCCCCGCGCATGGACCTGCAGCCGGGAATCTCGGTGTCGGTCGAGCGCAAGAACGTCCAGGTCAAGGGCCGGACCCTCGAGGCCGTCGTCGTGGAAATCGAACGCGATTACGACGACGAGGACATGGACGACGAAGAGGAAAAATGGTACGTGTCCACCGAAATCCCCGTCTTCGGCATCGTCATGAAGGAAGAGAACGACGAAGTGGTCTTCCAGATTGTCGACTTCGGAGACAACTGATTCTTCCGGAGGGAGTTTCCGCGAAATGTCTTCGGGCGGCCGCCGCAGCCGGCGGCCGCCCTCCGTTTCGGCGAACGAAAAACGTCCGGGAACGGCGAAAGATCCTTGACCTCGAAACGCCGGCTTTTTATAATGACCACTCTTGGTTGGCGAGCCGCGACCCCGGGGATTGCGGCTCGGTTGTTTTTATATTGTTTCCTGAATGCACGGAAAGCGATGCCGTCATGGCGGAAAATACGGGAACCGCGGGTAAAAAGGCCGTAAACGGCGAAGAGGGTTCGGCGTGGGCGCATCGAATCGCCGAGAAGGCCGACAAGATTAAATATCTTGTCCTTGCCGCGCTGGTCATTCTGGCGGCCTCCGTCGCCATCTTCTCCTATGTCCGGCGATCCAGCGCCGCCCGCGAGGCGGCGGCCGAAAACGCCTACTACCAGGCCAATCTCGACCTCGTGGGCAACCCCGAATCGGACGCCATGTCCGCCTTCGCCAAAATGGCCAAGGATTACGCCGGCCTGGCCACCGGCGGCCGGGCGTTGATCAGCCAGTTCTCCTACGCCTTCAACACCCGCGACTTCGCCGCCGCCGAAACCGCCGTCCGCCAGTTCATCAAGGACTACGCCAAGCACCCGCTCGTCCCCCGGGCCAGGCTGGCCCTCGCCCCGGGCCCCGGTCCGAGCAACTTTCCCCAAGCCCTGGGTCTGCTCCG